>JZKD02S2234812.1:4139-21793 GCA_000966675.3 Picea glauca
CTTTTAACCACAATATATATTCTTTCACTTTATTAACAATCTTCAACAATATATCATCAATGTATCATCTATGATTGCATTCAATATATCATGGGCATATAATAATAAGCAACATCACGTCAAGAACATCACATCAAATACAAAATATACTAGCATTTACATGGAAACCCAAATGGGAGAAAACCACAAAATGATTTCTTATATATATCAAGAATTCATTCATACGAAGTACCAACTTTCAAATTCTACAACTGCAACTGGAAGGAGGCTACAACCCCCTATTCTTAGGCTCCAACCCAAAGGAAGCTAGAACTCCCTAAATTCTCTAGCTCCAACTAGAATGAGGATACAACCCCCTAGGTTCTCTGGCTACAATCGAAAGGTGGCTACAACCACCTAGTTCTCAGGTTCCAACTTGAAGGAAGATCTAACTCCCTGATTATCTGTCTACAACCAGAAGGAGGATACAACCCCCTATGTTCTCTGGATACAACCAGAAGGTGGCTACAACCACCTATCATTGCCTCATCATGCTTCTCCTAAATATAAGTGTCAAATGATGAAACCACTGCCACACTGTCACTGTGAGATATATCACTGTAAACCTATACCAACATGTACCAACAACCTGTAACCAACTTGTGCCAAAATCATGTAATCAATCGTGTACCAGAAGTCAACCTATACCAACAAATACCAACAGGTACATGACCTGTATATATTGCAGCTCACGTATGTACACACCCTGTCAATACTACAACCAATGTATGTGCACAGTCTGTCTATACCGCAACCTGCGCACACACTCTAAGAACTAGGGTTTTCACCTTTTTGAATTCTAACTCTTTATTGCCTTTGTTACTATCACTGCCACTGCCATTGTCACTACTAGTGTCATTGTTACTAATACTTAACCAGATCCTCTCACATGGATCATATACCAAAGACACCTTTCAACTAGATGTCCAACAACCACATGCCTCAACCAAGCACGATCCGACATCACCAAATACCATCACAAGATATGTGTCTCAATCATGTACCAACCCGTACCATGCATCAAACTGTATCACAACCTATACCATCAAGTGAATCAACCATGTACCATAACAAGTGCATTAACTATGTACCAAAACAAGTGCATCAATCATGTACCAAAATAAGTGCATAAACTATGCACCAAAATAAATGTATCTATCATGTACCAACCACGTACCTGTACCATATACCATACCATGTTCCAACCATGCAAATTAACCATGTACATCAACCATGCACATCAATATTTGTACCTTATACCATACCATGTGCCAACTACGAAATGTATCTCATATACCATATCAAGCATCAAACATGTACTATACCATGTACCATAAGATATGTTGAACAAGTAATACCAAGAGTGTATCTCAACCAAGTACTATCACCACTAAGAGATGTCTCCTATGCATGTACTCCCATATGCCAAGTGTATATCTCAATAATGTATCAATATCAATGGTAAATAACTAACACAACAACCATACACCTTGTACCAATAAACCAAGAAGTGTACCAACAACATATCTCAGCCAACATGAACCATATACCATGAAATGCCTCTAGTCATAAGCATGCTCCTCAATATCACAAAGATGTAGTCTCATAGCACAATATGGCAAGCCTCAAGTATATGCCAATACCACAAATATATGCCTCTAACAATGAACCATAATATCCATATACTAAGTACCAAGAGTGTGTCTNGAGCATAGAGTTACATATTAAAGAGAAGGATCATTGCAATCATTTTGATGTTGGAATAAAGAGCTTGTTGTTGCACACCAAGAGTTCTCTATTGTAGTCCTTCTTGGTAGTATATTCCCATAGAGGCAATGCCCCTTCTCCTTGGTATACACTGCCCAAATAGTTTCCTTTTTATTGTGTGATGTTATTTCAGTAGTTGTTGATTTCATTTCCTGTTCATTTCTTTATGCTCTTTCAATTATGCAAGTGTGGTGTCCCTACAAAGTTAGGAACTAAAGGTTGGGTTTCTTTAGTAATCTAAAAAACCAGTTGATGTTATTACTTTTAAACCAAAGGAATGTGGTTAATAGTTGAAATATAAGTCCATTGACCTAAGTTGAATTATGTATCCTTTCATTTATATTGCAAGTGTGATAGACCAAGTGTGGTCTGCATCAAATATATGAATGTTATTAACCCTGAGAATCTAAGAGATAGGTGAAAAGACATAGGACTCAACCTAAAACATAATATCATCTAATTTCAATTCACGTTCTTGACATTTTTTACTCAACTTGCTTAGCTTAGAGTTAGTTTCCTACTCTTGCATATATTTTGTCGGCATCTCTCAAGCTTACGATCTCCCTGGTTGATAATTTAAAGTAAACCAATTCAAGCAATTGAATTGAACAACAATTTTGGCACTTTTGTCGGGGATGATTTCAAATCAACACGAGATGCTCATCCACTTATCAACATTGATTTTCAACATTTTTCAAGTTTTCAAGCATGGATAAAGATCAAATTTCAACATTTCTGTAGCAACAATTCAATGACAGTCAACAGATTCAAATTCATATTCAACATCAACATTAGATATCTTATTCAAGAACAACACTCTTCATACCTTCAAGTTCATATTAACATCATCAAGAAAACTTGTCCAACAACAAATCATTATGGCTGAAACAAAACCTACAAGCAGTTCAAAAATGAACAACATCTTCCTTTCCACATCTTTTTCCTCGCATATTAGCACAACAGAGTCATATAAGACGAGCTAGAGTTCAATGTTTATCTCTTATACCATCAAGAGAAGGTAAACTTGGGTAAGCAATTTCTATTTCTAGGTAGTCATCTAACTTTGGAATTCATGTACATGAAATTCTTGAAGTTTTCATATTTTCCATTCCTTCATTTCCTTACACTTCATTTCATTATACTTTACATTTCATATTTCATTATCCACCCATCATTGTCCATCTCCCTGTGACATCAATGACTATGAAACATCCAAATGTAAAATAAATCCTTTTCACTTAGGTCTTATATCATATATGTCATATTCTATAGTAAAACATCACTCCAATCTCCACCAAGAATAAGAAAATATGATTATTGCAAGATGATTTAATTATACTGATACCAATTGTTGAAATACTGAGAGGGGGGGGGGGGGTGAATCAGTATGAGCACTTTATACCACTTTTAACCACAATATATATTTCACTTTATCAACAATGTTCAACAATATATCATCAATGTATCATCTATGATTGCATTCAATATATCATGGGCATATAATAATAAGCAATATCACGTCAAGAAAATCACATCAAATACAAAATACACTAGCATTTACATGGAAACCCAAATGGGAGAAAACCACAAAATGCTTTCTTATATATATATATCAAGAATTCATTCATACGAAGTACCAACTTCCAAATTCTACAACTGCAACTGGAAGGAGGCTACAACCCCCTATTCTTAGGCTCCAACCCAAAGGAAGATAGAACTCCCTAAATTCTCTAGCTCCAACTAGAATGAGGATACAACCCCCTAGGTTCTCTGGCTACAATCAAAAGGTGGCTACAACCACCTAGTTCTCAGGTTCCAACTTGAAGGAAGCTCCAACTCCCTGATTATCTGTCTACAACCAGAAGGAGGCTACAACCCCCTATGTTCTCTGGATACAACCAAAAGGTGGCTACAACCACCTATCATTGCCTCATCATTTTTCTCCTAAATATAAGTGTCAAATGATGAAACCACTGCCACACTGTTACTGTGAGATATATCACTGTAAACCTATACCAACATTTACCAACAACCTGTAACCAACCTGTGCCAAAATCATGTAATCAATCGTGTACCAGAAGTCAACCTGTACCAACAAATACCAACAGGTACATGACTTGTATATATTGCAGCTCACGTATGTACACACCCTGTCAATACTACAACCAATGTATGTGCACAGTCTGTCTATACCACAACCCGTGTACACACTCTGAGAACTAGGGTTTTCACCTTTTTGAAATCTAAATCTTTGTTGCCTTTATTACTGTCACTGTCACTACCATTGTCACTACTACTGTCATTGTTACTAATACTTAACCAGATCCTCTCACATGGATCATATACCAAAGACACCTTTCAACTAGATGTCCAACAACCACATGCCTCAACCAAGCATGATCCGACATCACCAAATACCATCACAAGATATGTGTCTCAACCATGTACCAACCCGTACCATGCATCAAACTGTATCACAACCTATACCATCAAGTGAATCAACCATGTACCATAACAAGTGCATTAACTATGTACCAAAACAAGTGCATCAATCATGTACCAAAATAAGTGCATAAACTATGCACCAAAATAAATGTATCTATCATGTACCAACCACGTACCTGTACCATATACCATACCATGTTCCAACCATGCAAATTAACCATGTACATCAACCATGCACATCAATATTTGTACCTTATACCATACCATGTGCCAACTACGAAATGTATCTCATATACCATATCAAGCATCAAACATGTACTATACCATGTACCATAAGATATGTTGAACAAGTAATACCAAGAGTGTATCTCAACCAAGTACNTGCCAACTTGGAACAGTTTTCCAACTTCAGGGAACTTCTGTTGGCCTTCACCTTCAAGAAAACATGATCACCCATTTTTAATTCCCTGTGAGTTCTGCCCTTGTCAGCATAAATTTTATGCCTATCTTGGGAAACCTTTAAATTCAGTTTTATCTTCAACATTTTCTCTTCCATTTCCCTGAGCAACTATGGCCCAATCACTTCTCTATCAGCTGGGCTGTCCCAACTTATTGGTGTGTTGCACTTTTTGCCATAAAGTGTCGCAAATGGGCTCTTCTTCAGTGATTCTTGGTACCCATTGTTGTAGGAAAATTCTACCAAGTGTAGATAATCTTCCCATTTAGATGGTTTGTCTATCACGTACATCTTTAACATATCCTCTATCACTTGGTTTACCCTTTCTGTTTTCACATCAGACTCTAGATGATAAGTTGTGCTGAAGTTCAGATTTGTTTTGAATGTTTTGAATAATCTCTTCCAGAACTTTGAGGTAAAATTTGGGTGTCTGTCAGACAAAATTCTCTTGGGTATTCCATGTAAGTGTTCTACTTCCCTCATATAAATATCAACAACATTGGTTTCCTTGTGAGTAACCTTTAGAGGAATGGAATGGGAAGCTTTAGTAAGTTTGTCCACGACCACCATGATAGCATCATGATGCTTGTTTGTTCTAGGCAATTTGGTGATGAAATCCATTGTCACCACTTCCCACTTCCACTCAGGAATGGGAAATGGCTGCAACAACCCAACGGGGTGTCTATGCTCAACCTTGACTTTTTGACACTCCAAACATTTAACAATGTACTCAACAATCTCCCTCTTCATCCCTGGCCAATAGTATTGGCTCTTGATTGCTGCAACTATTTTCTGATATCCTGGGTGTCCAACATAAGGTAAATTATGCATCTATTTCAAGATCATACTTCTCAATTCATGAGAATTGGGTACATAAATGCTATTCCTGTATAGTAGAATTTCATCATTTCCCAATTCTTAATCTTCAACTTTTTGCTACATTTTACCTTGCTGTAATTTTGTTACCAACTCTATGTACTACAAATCTACTTTTGCAGCCTCAGAAATTATTCTTATAATATTAGTTTGATACATGCCAATGGTTGTAGCATGTAGTTCATGCACTCTCCTACTGAGTGCATCATCCACCTTGTTCTCTTTTCCTTTTATGTGCTTAATATCAAAGTCATACTCAAAGAGTAATTCCAACCATATGCTCTTCCTAGCATTTAAAGTTGGTCGATCAAACAAATATTTTAGACCATTATGGTCTGTCCTTAGTTCAAACCTCTTTCCCACGAGGTAGTGCCTCCACTTTTTCAAGGCGTGCACTATGGCTTTCAAATCCAAATCATGAGTGGCATAAATCCTTTCACGCTCTTTCAATTTTATGGATTCAAAACATATCACAAACCCATCATGAGTGAGGACTCCACTAAGTCCTTCTTTGCATGCATATGTGCAAACCAAAAAATATTCATTCAGATCAACAATCCTCAGAATTGGAGCACTGGTTAACAATTGCTTCAATTGCTGGAAGATCTTTTCACATTTTGTTGTCCATTGAAACTTCACCCCCTTCCTTTGCAAGGAAGTGATTGGGTGAGCAATCCTCAAAAACCCTGAAATGAATCTTCTATAGTAGCCATCTAGGCCCATGAAGAATATGAATTTTGTCAAATTCTTAGGTTTTGTCCACCCTTTAATGGCCTCAATCTTTTCAGGGTCCACTGCTATCCCTTCTTCGAATATGATATGCCCCAAATAGTGAATTTGGTTTTGATAAAATGAGCACTTGCGCAATTTGGCATACAACTAGTGATTTCTTAACACTTGTTACAATATCCTCAAGCGATGCTCATGTTTTTCTTCTGACTTGGAATATACAAGGATTCTATCCAAAAAGACAATGAAAAACTTTTCTAAATATTCCCGAAAAACACCATTCATTAAGCACATGAAAACAACCGGTGCATTTGATAACCCAAATGGCACCATTGTGAAATCGTAATGATTGTACCTTGTTATGAAGGCAATATTGCTAATGTCTTCATCTCTGATCCTTACTTGATGATATCCTGACCTGAGATCGATATTTTAGAATATCCTTACATCCTTTAACTGATCAAAGAGAACATCGATCCTTGGCAAAGGATACTTGTTCTTTATAGTCACTTTGTTCAATTGTCTGAAGTGAATACACAATCTCAATGTCCCATCTTTCTTCTTCACAAATAAGACTGGGGCACCCCAAGGTGACACACTTGGGTGTATATACCCCTTCTTTAGAAGTTCTTCAAGATGCATTTCTAGTTCCTTCAACTCTGGTGTACTCATTTTGTAGGGAGTCTTGGATACTAGAGCTGCTCTCGGTATCAAATTTATGGAGAAATCAATATATCTCTTTGGGGGTAGTCCTAGTATCTTCTTAAACACATCCTCAAAATATTTCAGGACTATGTGATCCTCAATATTTGGAACCTTATCCTTAGGTTCTTCCTCCATATGAGCTGCAAATATTTGTCAACCTTTCCTGTAACACTTCTTCAACTCCATTGCTGAAATATCTCGGACAATAACTGCCCTAGGAATTCCTTGGATACTTCTTGGGTTTACTTCCTCATTCAGGCAAGTAAATTCCTTGTTATGACAATATAAGATGACATGGTGTTGGTCCAACCAATCCATACCAATTAGATATTCATATGAACCCAATGGTATGATGTTCAAATCTTCCTTGGTACTTATCCCATTCATGTCCACTGGACACAATTTAACCAACGCAACAACTTTTCTATTGGATCCTATAGCCAACTACACCAACCAAGATTTCCCATGATTGCTTCTTGGAAATTTCAATCTTTTCACTACCTTAGGATCTATATAGCTATGACTAGCTCCTGAATCTATTAAAATAGTAAAGACATGGTTATTGATCATACCTTCTACTTCAATAATGTGTGATTGAAACTTTGTTTGCTTGTTGTCTGTTAATACCTAAATAGTGGCACATTACCTCTTAATTGGGGCATATTACATTAGTAATGTTATTTCATTTATGTCATCTTGGGTTCATTAGTTTTAATTGTACCTCCTAGTCTCCTATACATACCAAAGAGACATTTTCATTTGGAATCATCTTATATTTGGAAATTTATGTGGTGTATAAAGAGGTTTCCCCCTTGAAAAGTCTTATTATCTGAAATTCTCTCTTTTTCAAGGCATTGAGTAATTATTTTGAGGTTTTTCTATGCTATCTTGATATTTGGTTCTTAACATTTGGTATCAGAGCTCAAGGTCTTGCGGTTTCGCTGCTACATCTGAGACACCTTGGAATTTTTGCTATAGTTTTTTTTCTACGATGTTTCAGAAGGAACCCTTGGAGGATATTTACTAGACAGATCAAGGTATGTTGGGTTCACATTTCAGATCCCGAGGACTTATAATTTTGGAGATATTGCCTGTGTAAGATAGGGTTTTGGAATCATCCTGAATTTAGTCATCGTGAAATTTTTTATATGAAATTTTTTCTGCAACATTTCAAACCCTGAAATCCGAAGGATATTCGTATAAATAATTAAGGGATCTGCGATAAAAATTTCATCTTCTGGGTCATACTACATTTGTAGATACATCCTATGGAAGATAGGATATTTGACTAGTCTCAAGCAAGTTTCCGGGTAAAACAATCATAAATTATTCCTAGAGTATCCAAATTGAGTGAGACTAGTTGCATTGGATAGTGGACAATATTTAGTATTTATGGTACAATTTTCAGAATTGTATATCAATTATTTTGTGCGGGGCACTCTATACAAGTGAGATCTCCTGGAAAGGCCAAAAATCAACAAGCTATGGGGAAGTTACCATAACTTCCACTGGGCACATCTAATTTTGATCAGACCTGTGGAATTGCAGAGAACAAATATTAGAGAACTATAAAAAATAAATTTCCATACCCATAAGGGAAATTTTTTTGGAGATACAACAGAAGAAATATTGTCTAGCTGAACCACCTCAAAATCAAGGTTTAAAATTGATACTTTGCCAACATGCCACCAAAAAAGGGAACTTCTACACCAAACAAGCCTCCAGAAAGTCCTACTTGGACTCTTGATGACGATGAAGAAATGCATAGGGACATAAATGATTTACAAAATAAGACAAAAAAAATGATGAACTACAAGGGATGATGGATGGTTTAAAAAAGGAGATGATGGAAGGATTGAAAAATTTCCTAATAGAGAGTACACCTGAAAGTGAAAATGTATCCCATGAAATTCATGATGAGGACACAAGGAATATTAATCAAGAATGGATAAACTCCAACTTTGGGTTGAAGACCAACCACTTTCCTAAGATCGATATTAGAAATTTTGATGACAAGGATCCAATCACATGGATACTTCAGATGGAACAATTCTTTGATCTACATGATGTACCACATACACAAAAGGTATGAATTGCTTCTTTATATTTAAAACCCAATCAATTTGTGTGGTATCGATGGCTTTGTTCTCACAAATCACTCGTCACTTGGACAATTTTCATGGAAGAAATGATAGCACACTATGATGATACAAGGAGAAATACCTTCTTTAGCCAATTGATAAATCTCAAACAAAAGAGTTCAGTTACAGAGAACATTGAAAACTTCCAAACACTGAATATAAAGGTAACAGATATTCCAGATAAGCACTTGATTGATGTATTCATAGGAACTTTAAGGGATAAAATTCAACAAGAGGTTCACCTTTGGGAACCCAAATCATTGGAGAATGCATTTAGGGTGGCAAGAAATATTGAAAGTAAAAATATGGCTATGGCTACTAGAAGGAACACTCCTAACATCTATCGAGAGAATAATGTTCCTTCTTCTAAAACACCTCAACCTAAAAGTTTGACACCTCAACAATTGGAGGAAATAAAAGCAAAAGGTTTATGCTTTAATTGTGACATCAAGTATAGTAAGGGACATAAGTGTGGTGAGAATAAATTAGTCTACATAGATTGTGAAGAGGAAGAAGAACACGAACACGAACAAGAACCATCTCAAGATGAAAATGTAGAAGCGATTTATTTTGAAGAGTTGACTCCCACGATATCGTGTAATGCATTGGTTGGAATTAGCACTCCTCAAACCCTCAAGATTGAAGGATATATAAAAAAGAAAAAGGTAATAGTCCTAAATGATTTTGGTAGTACTCATAATTTCATTCACTATAAATTAGNTGCCAACTTGGAACAGTTTTCCAACTTCAGGGAACTTCTGTTGGCCTTCACCTTCAAGAAAACATGATCACCCATTTTTAATTCCCTGTGAGTTCTGCCCTTGTCAGCATAAATTTTATGCCTATCTTGGGAAACCTTTAAATTCAGTTTTATCTTCAACATTTTCTCTTCCATTTCCCTGAGCAACTATGGCCCAATCACTTCTCTATCAGCTGGGCTGTCCCAACTTATTGGTGTGTTGCACTTTTTGCCATAAAGTGTCGCAAATGGGCTCTTCTTCAGTGATTCTTGGTACCCATTGTTGTAGGAAAATTCTACCAAGTGTAGATAATCTTCCCATTTAGATGGTTTGTCTATCACGTACATCTTTAACATATCCTCTATCACTTGGTTTACCCTTTCTGTTTTCACATCAGACTCTAGATGATAAGTTGTGCTGAAGTTCAGATTTGTTTTGAATGTTTTGAATAATCTCTTCCAGAACTTTGAGGTAAAATTTGGGTGTCTGTCAGACAAAATTCTCTTGGGTATTCCATGTAAGTGTTCTACTTCCCTCATATAAATATCAACAACATTGGTTTCCTTGTGAGTAACCTTTAGAGGAATGGAATGGGAAGCTTTAGTAAGTTTGTCCACGACCACCATGATAGCATCATGATGCTTGTTTGTTCTAGGCAATTTGGTGATGAAATCCATTGTCACCACTTCCCACTTCCACTCAGGAATGGGAAATGGCTGCAACAACCCAACGGGGTGTCTATGCTCAACCTTGACTTTTTGACACTCCAAACATTTAACAATGTACTCAACAATCTCCCTCTTCATCCCTGGCCAATAGTATTGGCTCTTGATTGCTGCAACTATTTTCTGATATCCTGGGTGTCCAACATAAGGTAAATTATGCATCTATTTCAAGATCATACTTCTCAATTCATGAGAATTGGGTACATAAATGCTATTCCTGTATAGTAGAATTTCATCATTTCCCAATTCTTAATCTTCAACTTTTTGCTACATTTTACCTTGCTGTAATTTTGTTACCAACTCTATGTACTACAAATCTACTTTTGCAGCCTCAGAAATTATTCTTATAATATTAGTTTGATACATGCCAATGGTTGTAGCATGTAGTTCATGCACTCTCCTACTGAGTGCATCATCCACCTTGTTCTCTTTTCCTTTTATGTGCTTAATATCAAAGTCATACTCAAAGAGTAATTCCAACCATATGCTCTTCCTAGCATTTAAAGTTGGTCGATCAAACAAATATTTTAGACCATTATGGTCTGTCCTTAGTTCAAACCTCTTTCCCACGAGGTAGTGCCTCCACTTTTTCAAGGCGTGCACTATGGCTTTCAAATCCAAATCATGAGTGGCATAAATCCTTTCACGCTCTTTCAATTTTATGGATTCAAAACATATCACAAACCCATCATGAGTGAGGACTCCACTAAGTCCTTCTTTGCATGCATATGTGCAAACCAAAAAATATTCATTCAGATCAACAATCCTCAGAATTGGAGCACTGGTTAACAATTGCTTCAATTGCTGGAAGATCTTTTCACATTTTGTTGTCCATTGAAACTTCACCCCCTTCCTTTGCAAGGAAGTGATTGGGTGAGCAATCCTCAAAAACCCTGAAATGAATCTTCTATAGTAGCCATCTAGGCCCATGAAGAATATGAATTTTGTCAAATTCTTAGGTTTTGTCCACCCTTTAATGGCCTCAATCTTTTCAGGGTCCACTGCTATCCCTTCTTCGAATATGATATGCCCCAAATAGTGAATTTGGTTTTGATAAAATGAGCACTTGCGCAATTTGGCATACAACTAGTGATTTCTTAACACTTGTTACAATATCCTCAAGCGATGCTCATGTTTTTCTTCTGACTTGGAATATACAAGGATTCTATCCAAAAAGACAATGAAAAACTTTTCTAAATATTCCCGAAAAACACCATTCATTAAGCACATGAAAACAACCGGTGCATTTGATAACCCAAATGGCACCATTGTGAAATCGTAATGATTGTACCTTGTTATGAAGGCAATATTGCTAATGTCTTCATCTCTGATCCTTACTTGATGATATCCTGACCTGAGATCGATATTTTAGAATATCCTTACATCCTTTAACTGATCAAAGAGAACATCGATCCTTGGCAAAGGATACTTGTTCTTTATAGTCACTTTGTTCAATTGTCTGAAGTGAATACACAATCTCAATGTCCCATCTTTCTTCTTCACAAATAAGACTGGGGCACCCCAAGGTGACACACTTGGGTGTATATACCCCTTCTTTAGAAGTTCTTCAAGATGCATTTCTAGTTCCTTCAACTCTGGTGTACTCATTTTGTAGGGAGTCTTGGATACTAGAGCTGCTCTCGGTATCAAATTTATGGAGAAATCAATATATCTCTTTGGGGGTAGTCCTAGTATCTTCTTAAACACATCCTCAAAATATTTCAGGACTATGTGATCCTCAATATTTGGAACCTTATCCTTAGGTTCTTCCTCCATATGAGCTGCAAATATTTGTCAACCTTTCCTGTAACACTTCTTCAACTCCATTGCTGAAATATCTCGGACAATAACTGCCCTAGGAATTCCTTGGATACTTCTTGGGTTTACTTCCTCATTCAGGCAAGTAAATTCCTTGTTATGACAATATAAGATGACATGGTGTTGGTCCAACCAATCCATACCAATTAGATATTCATATGAACCCAATGGTATGATGTTCAAATCTTCCTTGGTACTTATCCCATTCATGTCCACTGGACACAATTTAACCAACGCAACAACTTTTCTATTGGATCCTATAGCCAACTACACCAACCAAGATTTCCCATGATTGCTTCTTGGAAATTTCAATCTTTTCACTACCTTAGGATCTATATAGCTATGACTAGCTCCTGAATCTATTAAAATAGTAAAGACATGGTTATTGATCATACCTTCTACTTCAATAATGTGTGATTGAAACTTTGTTTGCTTGTTGTCTGTTAATACCTAAATAGTGGCACATTACCTCTTAATTGGGGCATATTACATTAGTAATGTTATTTCATTTATGTCATCTTGGGTTCATTAGTTTTAATTGTACCTCCTAGTCTCCTATACATACCAAAGAGACATTTTCATTTGGAATCATCTTATATTTGGAAATTTATGTGGTGTATAAAGAGGTTTCCCCCTTGAAAAGTCTTATTATCTGAAATTCTCTCTTTTTCAAGGCATTGAGTAATTATTTTGAGGTTTTTCTATGCTATCTTGATATTTGGTTCTTAACATTTGGTATCAGAGCTCAAGGTCTTGCGGTTTCGCTGCTACATCTGAGACACCTTGGAATTTTTGCTATAGTTTTTTTTCTACGATGTTTCAGAAGGAACCCTTGGAGGATATTTACTAGACAGATCAAGGTATGTTGGGTTCACATTTCAGATCCCGAGGACTTATAATTTTGGAGATATTGCCTGTGTAAGATAGGGTTTTGGAATCATCCTGAATTTAGTCATCGTGAAATTTTTTATATGAAATTTTTTCTGCAACATTTCAAACCCTGAAATCCGAAGGATATTCGTATAAATAATTAAGGGATCTGCGATAAAAATTTCATCTTCTGGGTCATACTACATTTGTAGATACATCCTATGGAAGATAGGATATTTGACTAGTCTCAAGCAAGTTTCCGGGTAAAACAATCATAAATTATTCCTAGAGTATCCAAATTGAGTGAGACTAGTTGCATTGGATAGTGGACAATATTTAGTATTTATGGTACAATTTTCAGAATTGTATATCAATTATTTTGTGCGGGGCACTCTATACAAGTGAGATCTCTTGGAAAGGCCAAAAATCAACAAGCTATGGGGAATTTACCATAACTTCCATTGGGCACATCTAATTTTGATCAGACCTATGGAATTGCAGAGAACAAATATTAGAGAACTATAAAAAATAAATTTCCATACCCATAAGGGACGAAATTTTGGAGATACAATAGAAGAAATATTGTCTAGCTGAACCAACTCAAAATCAAGGTTTAAAATTGATACTTTTCCAACATGCCACCAAAAAAGGGAACTTCTACACCAAACAAGCCTCCAGAAAGTCCTACTTGGACTCTTGATGACGATGAAGAAATGCATAGGGACATAAATGATTTACAAAAGAAGACAAAAAAAATGATGAACTACAAGGGATGATGGATGGTTTAAAAAAGGAGGTGATGGAAGGATTGAAAATTTTCCTAATAGAGAGTACACCTGGAAGTGAAAATGTATCCCATGAAATTCATGATGAGGACACAAGGAATATTAATCAAGAATGGAGAAACTCCAACTTTGGGTTGAAGACCAACCACTTTCCTAAGATCGATATTAGAAAGTTTGATGGCAAGGACCCAATCACATGGATACTTCAGATGGAACAATTCTTTGATCTACATGATGTACCACATACACAAAAGGTATGAATTGCTTCTTTATATTTAGAACCCAATCAATTTGTGTGGTATCGATGGCTTTGTTCTCGCAAATCACTCGTCACTTGGACAATTTTCATGGAAGAAATGATAGCACACTATGATGATACAAGGAGAAATACCTTCTTTAGCCAATTGATAAATCTCAAACAAAAGAGTTCAGTTACAGAGAACATTGAAAACTTCCAAACACTGAATATAAAGGTAACAGATATTCCAGATAAGCACTTGATTGATGTATTCATAGGAACTTTAAGGGATAAAATTCAACAAGAGGTTCACCTTTGGGAACCCAAATCATTGGAGAATGCATTTAGGGTGGCAAGAAATATTGAAAGTAAAAATATGGCTATGGCTACTAGAAGGAACACTCCTAACATCTATCGAGAGAATAATGTTCCTTCTTCTAAAACACCTCAACCTAAAAGTTTGACACCTCAACAATTGGAGGAAATAAAAGCAAAAGGTTTATGCTTTAATTGTGACATCAAGTATAGTAAGGGACATAAGTGTGGTGAGAATAAATTAGTCTACATAGATTGTGAAGAGGAAGAAGAACACGAACACGAACAAGAACCATCTCAAGATGAAAATGTAGAAGCGATTTATTTTGAAGAGTTGACTCCCACGATATCGTGTAATGCATTGGTTGGAATTAGCACTCCTCAAACCCTCAAGATTGAAGGATATATAAAAAAGAAAAAGGTAATAGTCCTAAATGATTTTGGTAGTACTCATAATTTCATTCACTATAAATTAGCCAAGGCTCTCAATTGCTTTGTATATCTAGCGCTAGAGTTTCAAGTAATGATTGCAGATGGAGGAACTATCAATTGCTAAGGAAAATGCAATAAGATCAATTTTACTATGGGGGAATATGTAATGAATAGTCCAATGATTGCTATACCCATGGGTCATGCTGATTTCGTACTACGAATCCAATGGTTACAATCATTAGGAACAATGGCTTTTAATTTTCAAGAAATTTTCATGAAATTTTCATTAGAAGGAAAAGAAATTGAGTTAAAAGGTATCACAGGGAAAACCAGTAAGGTGATAAGCTCTAATGTCATGAAACAATTATTGAAAAAGGGGCATCGGGGTGTAATTGCACAACTATTCTCACTAGATGCTCAAACATCTAAGCCATCTATTCCCCTATATCTCCAAGGGATCATTGATAAGCATTCCAAATTATTTGAAGATATTCCAAAAGGTCTTCCACCCACTTGAAATCATGATCATGTTATTCACCAAATTCCTAGGAGTGTTCCTCTTAACATGAGGCCTTAGAGATACCCTTATGCCTAGAAGAGTGAAATTGAGCGTATGGTTGAAGAATGTTAGAGGCTGTCATTATTATACCTAGCCAAAGTTCTTACTCTGCACCCGTGGTAATGGTACTCAAGAAATATGGCTCATGGCATATGTTTCCAGATTATAGAGATCTCAACAAGATCACTATTAAAGATAAGTTTCCCATTCTTGTCATTGATGAATTGTTAGTTGAACTACATGGAGCAATCTGTTTCAAAAATTTGGATCTTAGTTTAGTGTATCATCAGATTAGAATGAAGGAAGAAGATATCCCAAAAACAACATTCCGAACTCATGAAGGCCATTATGAATTTTTGGTCATGCCTTTTGGCCTTACAAATGCACCTTCCNCAAATCACTCGTCACTTGGACAATTTTCATGGAAGAAATGATAGCACACTATGATGATACAAGGAGAAATACCTTCTTTAGCCAATTGATAAATCTCAAACAAAAGAGTTCAGTTACAGAGAACATTGAAAACTTCCAAACACTGAATATAAAGGTAACAGATATTCCAGATAAGCACTTGATTGATGTATTCATAGGAACTTTAAGGGATAAAATTCAACAAGAGGTTCACCTTTGGGAACCCAAATCATTGGAGAATGCATTTAGGGTGGCAAGAAATATTGAAAGTAAAAATATGGCTATGGCTACTAGAAGGAACACTCCTAACATCTATCGAGAGAATAATGTTCCTTCTTCTAAAACACCTCAACCTAAAAGTTTGACACCTCAACAATTGGAGGAAATAAAAGCAAAAGGTTTATGCTTTAATTGTGACATCAAGTATAGTAAGGGACATAAGTGTGGTGAGAATAAATTAGTCTACATAGATTGTGAAGAGGAAGAAGAACACGAACACGAACAAGAACCATCTCAAGATGAAAATGTAGAAGCGATTTATTTTGAAGAGTTGACTCCCACGATATCGTGTAATGCATTGGTTGGAATTAGCACTCCTCAAACCCTCAAGATTGAAGGATATATAAAAAAGAAAAAGGTAATAGTCCTAAATGATTTTGGTAGTACTCATAATTTCATTCACTATAAATTAGTCAAGGCTGTCAATTGCTTTGTATATCTAGCGCCAGAGTTTCAAGTAATGATTGTAGATGGAGGAACTATCAATTGCTAAGGAAAATGCAATAAGATCAATTTTACTATGGGGGAATATGTAACGAATAGTCCAATGATTGCTATACCCATGGGTCGTGCTGATTTCGTACTACGAATCCAATGGTTACAATCATTAGGAACAATGGATTTTAATTTTCAAGAACTTTTCATGAAATTTTCATTAGAAGGAAAATAAATTGAGTTAAGAGGTATCACAAGGAAAACCAGTAAGGTGATAATCTCTAATGGCATGAAACAATTATTGAAAAATGGGCATCGGGGTGTAATTGCACAACTATTCTCACTAGATGTTCAAACATCTAAGCCATCTGTTTCCCTAGATCTCCAAGGGATCATTGATAAGCATTCAAAATTATTTGAAGATATTCCAAAAGGTCTTCCACCCACTTGAAATCATGATCATGTTATTCACCTAATTCCTAGGAGTGTTCCTCCTAACATGAGGCCTTAGATATACCCTTATGCCTAGAAGAGTGAAATTGAGCATATGGTTGAAGAATGTTAGAGGCTGTCATTATTATACCTAGCCAAATTTCTTACTCTGCACCCATGGTAATGGTACTCAAGAAATATAGCTCATGGCGTATGTTTCCAGATTATAGAGAGCTCAACAAGATCACTATTAAAGATAAGTTTCCTATTCCTGTCATTGATGAATTGTTAGTTGAACTACATGGAGAAATCTGTTTCAAAAATTTGGATCTTCGTTCAGTGTATCATCAGATTAGAATGAAGGAAGAAGATATCCAAAAAACAACATTCCGAACTCATGAAGGCCATTATGAATTTTTGGTCATGCCTTTTGGCCTTACAAATGCACCTTCCACA
>JZKD02S2234823.1:26971-37760 GCA_000966675.3 Picea glauca
GGAGGGAGCACCAACCCACCTAGTCCCCATCAAGGGTCAGGTTCACAACAAATCATGGCTGGAGCTAACCCTCCACCCCCACTACAGATCCCATACTTGGCCTCTCTCAACATTCCGGATCTCACCAAGCTTACCAATGATCCTATATTGCATGATGTCGCATGGCCTGCAATGCCAACCAAACTTCCTTCAGACATACCAAAGTTTGAAGGGAAGGCAGGGTATGACCCCGCCAATCATGTCATGACCTTTCATCTATGGTGTTCTTCCAATAGCATCATGGAGGATTCTGTCAGACTGCGTCTTTTTCAATGCACACTCACTAGCCCATCAGCCAAATGGTATGTCGAAGAAAAATTGGGGTCCCATACGACCTTTGAATCCTTGGCCAAAGCATTCTTAAATTTCTTCCAATTACCCATCCACCATGACAATGGTCTAGAACTACTGTCTAATTTCAAACAGTCCTCAGCCACCCACATTGCTGACCACATTCATGAGTGGCGTAGGTGACATAGTTTGTGTAAAGAAGAAACCACCAAACAACAATGTCTTGACTGGTTTCTTAGATCACTTGTCGCTCTCCTCGGGAAGGATGTTGCTTCCACCTTTCCGCAATCAGAAGAAGAAGCCATCAGTAAAGCCCAACAATATGACCTCATTTACACACAGTCAGGGTACTTATACATAGTACTTCCTGATCTTCCCATACCTGTGCCATTTGATCAAGACAAACCTGGGATGTCTCACTCAACAGACAGACTAATAGGTACCACCACACACCATATTCCACAACCCCAACCTCCACCGATGTATGGGACACCTCAATACCCACCAGCATATGGGGGCACTTCTTATTACCCCCCACCCCCTTACCAATAGCCATACCCTGTTGCTACACCTCCAGCCACTAGTGGACCACCACCGACACCTCCCATACATCCACCTATTCCCACAACTAGTGGTACCCCCTCAACATCAGCTTATAGTACTAGTGAAATAACGATGCCTTCCTATGTACCCTATGGATCGGTACCACCAAAAAATCCATACTTTCCCTTTCTGGGTCCTCCACAACCCATGGCTCCCCCACATCCTCATGTGGGGGTAAACTTTGTTCAACCCTCTGCTGCTCAACAATATCATAATTTTGAACAGTTAAACACAGCCAACCCAACTCACCCTTCGAACAATGCCAAGAAGAAAGGAAGGAACAGGAATAACAAAAATCCTGGTCAAGGTAGGAATCAACCCCCACAGCACCCACCCACTGGGGGCAACCCGAACCAAGGGAACCAAAACCCCCAGGGGGGAAATACCAACAAATGCCAAGGGCGGAATACTGTTAAAACCATCCACCCTTGTGCTCTTTGTGGTGTGTACGGTCATTACACTCACCATTGTCCCCATATCATTGATTTCAAAAGGTTGAAAGACTCTGGGAGCCTTCCCCCCTCCCCAGCGCAACCTACACCGCAGTAGGCACAACAACAATATGCACAACAACCCCCTCCCACCGTACTGCAAAATCCTATCCCACATCAAGGTATCATAAACACCCAACAGGACACGCAACATCCCCCACCTCAGGTGGGCCAATACCACAACCCCAACAATGCAGTAGAATGAACAATTCTCCTCACCAATTTCTCTCTAGTCATGTTCCATATATGTGTGTGTAATAATGAGCAATTATAATAAACCTCATATGATTTAGTCATCAAACCCTTTCTGATATCCAACCTCTCAATACATCAACCACCTCACAAATAAAATCTCTCAACCATGTACCACAAAAACCCTTATCCATATGCCAAGAAATAAAAGATGTTCCTCAACAAGAAGTATCAATGATAAATATACCAACATTGTATTTTTGTAGATATGACATATGCAGAAGATCCCATCCAGCCAATAGTCTCTCTAGGGAGAATCATCAAATCTCCATAACAATTTATCATGCATACGTCAAAATCCAACTATTCATAGAAATAAGACATACCTTTTGAACCAATGGATAGATCTGATGTATTTGAGCACTGCAAACCTTCTTGGGAGCTTGATCTCAAAATCTAAAASCTCTGCATCTTCATCTCTTCAAGTTTTCATGGTTTTACCAACATGTATKCACCCTAATACACTGCCACCCCACGTACATACGCACCTTAATACATTGTCATCCCACGTCTGCCTAARAAAATATGTTTTTTTAGTATTTGTTGTACTTCCGAGAATTTCCCCGTTAACACTTCGTACTACCTCAGACTTTCGTAGCTTGAAATGTATCAATGAGTACTTGCAATAAGCCTCAYACAACAAAATCTATTCAATATGTTCAAGTGTAATTAAATGAGGGAGCTTTGCCTCTTATTTATACTTTCATGTAGCATTACACTTTCATTGTTTTAGGAAGTTCTCCATTCACTTTATTATTTAAATAATTTCTTTTCCAAACAATGACTTTTAGGGTCTTATATATGATTCATGAGGGTTCTCCAACTTCATATGGCCATAAATGTCTAAACGTGGGGAGTTATGTCACGTTCCACATACCACTGGAAATGGAATGACAAGAACTATCCATATACGATAGTTTCACTGAAAAATTCACTGACCTTCATCTCATTATTCCACAATTAATCATGGGTTCTCTAACCATACTTCTAGGATAACTCAATCCACAAAGAGTCTTTCCATGAGGGCTTTAACCATAGGGGGACCACTTTGGAGTTCATCCATTTGTACTTCTTATCAACCATGACAAGACAATAATGAGTCGTTTTTACATCAAACAAACTTGGGTCCATTACCCAAACATTTGTGCTCCCAAAATTTGCTACCGAAATTTCTTCAAGGGTTGACATCAATGACAACCAACCTTAATCAACAATATCCCCCTTGGCATTGATGGAAACACTCTGACACAATACTAAAATCATGTCATGCAATGTTGAATAAATATCACTCATGCTCCCTCTGGTACCATGCCTTTGTCCTCTGCATCTTTGTGACCATTTCTCCCCTTGGAATCATGGCTCTATCCTCGACATTTGATAAATCTATTCCTCTTTGTCATCAATGGAAAAGGTATATTTCCATCCAGGGCTACTCCCCCTAATTTAACTTTCCTCTTTATGGTGCTTCGTCGTGTACATATAAGACATATAAGATAATCATTAAAAATAATTCATTTTGGAGTAGCAATAAATCCGAGTCTATAGAGAATATAATCGAAGGATTCTTGTGGAAGTGGTTTTGTAAAGATGCCTACCACTTGTTCTTTTATGCCCACATACTCAACTTTGATTTTTTTTTCTGCAACCTGTTCCCATAGAAAGTGATACTTGATTGGAATGTTCTTCGTATTGGAGTGCATCACCAAGTTATTTGAGATACTAATGGCGCTTTTATTATCAAAATACATTGGTATCGACTCATCATATTGAACCTGTATATCTGTTAGAGTTTGTTTCATCCAAAGAAACTATGCACAACATGTTATTGCTGCAATATACTCTTCCTCGACTGTAGATAGAGATAATCATGATNATTTTGATCGAAATTTGCAAAATCATTTGTAGATTGTTTTATGACAGCTAAACTATTGTTTTTGGATTTTTTTAATTTTTATGAAAAAGAACTAAACAACAACTATCTAACTAAGAAAAGGAGATAATGATCTGTACTATATATCTGTCTAAACTAGAGGGAATTATTAAATTAATTAACTATTAGATTGCAAATAACAAACTAACCTGAAGTAGCGCTTCTTATTTGTCATGTTCACAGTACTCAATTTAGTTGTTTGATGGGAGAAACCCGCACCAGATTTTCCACAAGATTCTCGTAAACAGGAAGCAACAAAGCTCTTTGAATATGTGTGATAGAACAAAGAAGACATAAAACAACAACAATTTTATAGTTTACAGATCATCACATTTAGATAAATCCCACTGCGAAGATTTGTACATAATCGTTCATTTAACAAAGAAGATATACCTTCTATTCATTAAATTCAAACAGAGTAATTGTTGTGAGTAAAATGAAACACATCAAATATGGACAGAATTTAAATCATAACGCATCAAACTGTAACAAATATTGATATCTAAAGTAGTCAATAATTTGATTACAAATTGTTATGCATGGAACTTGAACAAAAGTAAGATAAATTGAAGCTAAAGTCGTACAATAAATCCAATTCTATTCGAGTCTGTATAATCATAAGTCCATAGTCTCTGTTCTCCCAACAGTGATGGGTTGTTTACAAAAAATAATAGGTATATAAAGGCCATAGGGTGAAACATTCCCTGTGGGAATTATCAAAAACTGTTTGCAAAAAATATGGGAACAATCTCCCAAATATTTATTTATAACTAAGACTAACAACCTAGACCAAAAATATGTAACAAAAAGCATGTTCTAAACTGCCACAACAGATCCAATTCCCATTGAAATTCATGTGTACCTGAAGTTGGACAAAAATAAACAACTTTAGATAGTGTTTAATTGTAAAATCAACAAAAATCCAAATTTTATGACTAGCTACAGAATCTCACAATTCTGTAGCTGGTCATATTTACAAACAAAATTGTTTTAAATTTATCCAAATGGTAACATGAATGTATGCGGTCAATCAACTAGGTCCTTTATTACCAATCCAAAACAAACAAATCATTCTTTCTAAAACAAACCAAGTCTCTTATGCCAATTCAAAACAAACAAAATCATATTGAATTAATCGAATGGTAACAAAAATATATGCGATCTATCAAACAACTCTTTTATTACTAATTCAAAACAAACATAATTGTTTTTGCATCAATTCAATCAAAACGGAACTATATTCGATTTATCAAACAAATATTTTGTACCAATTCAACRCAAACACAATCRTTTATGCCAATTCAAAACAAACCAAATCGATTACGCTAATTCAAAAAGAAATCATTCTTGCTAATTCAAAATAAACAGAATCGTTCTAAAAACATTGTTGAAATATTATACCTCGGCTGTAGGGATAGGATTYRGTCAGGCTAACTTTGAATTAACAATTGCAGTGGTTGCCTCAACATTTTTGAACATGATAGAGCCTGTGGTCTTTTGCCTCTTATCGTTAGCTTRCAGCCTATCATTTTCCTTAGACACCACAGTCACCYGGTCCTCCAAGGACTTAATTTGGGACTGCAATAGAGGGACATYTGTATAGTATTGTTTGAGMCAAGAGTTGCATTTAGTGCACTATTATTGATCCAACCGAGTCACTACAGGTGAGGAATCCTTAAAATTACCAGGGGTTCCATTGTCAAACTTGATCCCAGGGAAGTTAGGGTCATCCTTAAGGCACAGTGGGAGGTTGGATATGTAGTCATAGGGTTCAACAGAATAGAGGTTGTGTGAGTATGGGTACTCCTCGTTCAAAAATCGCTCAATCTCAGAGTCTGAATCTTCACTCAAAACAATAGGTTTCTGGTCTGTGTTTTGTTTGGGGTTATTACGAGCACACCTAGATACCCAGCGTGTAACTTTCTTACCCTTGATGTTGACATCTGTATTACCCTTCCCCTTTTTTTCTGCAGACCTCTTAACAGTCTTAGCATTGTCTTTTGAGCATGAGTTAGGCATGGTGTCGGGTAGGTCAACGTTGAGGTAGGTCGAGGCTTCGACAGTTGGTAGGAGGGTAGGAGGTGGCACGACAGGCCCAACAAGGGTTTCAGTGACCACGGTCTTGTCCACTTGACCACATTCAGGAGTGGCAAAGCCATTTCTCAATAAGAAAAATTCCCAACAATCACCACTCAACGTCAAATGATGAATAATAATGATTTTAATCAAACAGTGATGGAAGAGGATGGAGTCAGCCTTTTCCCTCTTAAATCGTTTAGCCATTTTATATAGACTGCATAGGAGGTAGTGGGGCATATTCAAAGGGAAATCTATGAATTTCATAAGCAGTCGGAGATGGTAAAGAAGCACTAAACCATATATACCTTCTCAAGTAAAAAATTGCTTAATAATGGCCAATAAATCATGCCACCTAGACTTAAGGGCCGTGACTGGCATACCTTTATCACAACTGATAATTTTTCTTGAGGTAAAAAGGAGCGTCCATGGAACTTCATCCACCTTTGAATTCTTAAACCACCTTTTCCCTTTAGCTGGCAGACCCGTAGCTGAGCTGAGGAATTCTTCGTTCAATTCGAGTTGGATGTCTCCAACTTTGGCCCTGCATCCATTGACTGTGAGGGAAAATTGCTAAGCAACCATGAGGTTGAAACCCTCAAATTTTTGGATGAAAACTAACCAGCCATTACTCTCTAGGTCCTGACGAGTGTTTTCAAATAGCAGCAACGTTTGGACGCCATTAGGTTCTATGTGCACTACAGGGGCCATAGGAGAGAGCACATGGTCTACAGGGTAAACGGTGAAGGGAAAGGACAGGGTAGACACAGGACCAAATGCTCACAGGTTTCCCCAAAACAAATAAAGGCAGCTCGAGATACAAGGCAGACATTAATGCCTATGCATGCAAGGGTGGTAAATGAAATGAAACCATGCAAAACATTCATATTGATATGTACAATCGACGATGACTTGGTAATTCAAATCATTCACATCACAATCCAAATATCAAATGGATTAATCACATACTCATCAAAAGCCATAACATATATAACCAAAAGATTTTGACCAAATATCCAATAACTATTTGAAAACCATAGTGTTCATAACCGACAATTGGTCTGTATGTTAAATCGACAATAGTATGCGTNGTTCAAAAATCGCTCAATCTCAGAGTCTGAATCTTCACTCAAAACAATAGGCTTCTGGTCTGTGTTTTGTTTGGGGTTATTACGAGCACACCTAGATACCCAGCGTGCAACTTTCTTACCCTTGATGTTGACATCTGTATTACCCTTCCCCTTTTTTTCTGCAGACCTCTTAACAGTCTTAGCATTGTCTTTTGAGCATGAGTTAGGCATGGTGTCGGGTAGGTCAACGTTGAGGTAGGTCGAGGCTTCGACAGTTGGTAGGAGGGTAGGAGGTGGCACGACAGGCCCAACAAGGGTTTCAGTGACCACGGTCTTGTCCACTTGACCACATTCAGGAGTGGCAAAGCCATTTCTCAATAAGAAAAATTCCCAACAATCACCACTCAACGTCAAATGATGAATAATAATGATTTTAATCAAACAGTGATGGAAGAGGATGGAGTCAGCCTTTTCCCTCTTAAATCGTTTAGCCAATTTATATAGATTGCATAGGAGGTAGTGGGGCATATTCAAAGGGAAATCTATGAATTTCATAAGCAGTCGGAGATGGTAAAGAAACACTAAACCATATATACCTTCTCAAGTAACAAATTGCTTAATAATGGCCAATAAATCATGCCACCTAGACTTAAGGTCCGTGACTGGCATACCTTTATCACAACTGATAATTTTTCTTGAGGTAAAAAGGAGCGTCCATGGAACTTCATCCACCTTTGAATTCTTAAACCACCTCTGCCCTTTAGCTGGCAAACCCGTAGCTGAGCTGAGGAATTCTTCGTTCAATTTGAGTTGGATGTCTCCAACTTTGGCCCTGCATCCATTGACTGTGAGGGAAAATTGCTAAGCAACCATGAGGTTGAAACCCTCAAATTTTTGGATGAAAACTAACCAGCCATTACTCTCTAGGTCCTGACGAGTGTTTTCAAATAGCAGCAACGTTTGGACGCCATTAGGTTCTATGTGCACTACAGGGGCCATAGGAGAGAGCACATGGTCTACAGGGTAAACGGTGAAGGGAAAGGACAGGGTAGACACAGGACCAAATGCTCACAGGTTTCCCCAAAACAAATAAAGGCAGCTCGAGATACAAGGCAGACATTAATGCCTATGCATGCAAGGGTGGTAAATGAAATGAAACCATGCAAAACATTCATATTGATATGTACAATCGACGATGACTTGGTAATTCAAATCATTCACATCACAATCCAAATATCAAATGGATTAATCACATACTCATCAAAAGCCATAACATATATAACCAAAAGATTTTGACCAAATATCCAATAACTATTTGAAAACCATAGTGTTCATAACCGACAATTGGTCTGTATGTTAAATCGACAATAGTATGCGTNATTTGAGCTGGGGTGATTTATATGTCATACTCCTGTAAGGAGGTAACCCAGTTCGCCCTCTTTTCCCCTAGTTGATTTTGCACTAATAGATTTATGACGGTTGGGTAAGGGACAATAATTTTTGTCCTAGATTTCAAAAGATAAGATTGGAAGTTCTTTACTACTTTAAAAACAACATAGGCTTGCTGATATATCGATGGGTAATTAAGTTCCACGCCTTTGAAAGCAGAGCTCATAAAGGCAATTGGGACTTCATTTTTTTCAGCGTTCTTTTAAGTTAGGACAACAGCGTAGGAGCGGTCAGAAGCAAATGTGTAGAGTGTGAAGTCTTGCGAAAAGTCGGGGCTCATGAGAGAAGGAGCATCTATTATGGCCTTTTTTATTGAATTAAAAGCTTGGTTTTCTAAGGATCCCCAATGATATTGCACGTCTTTCTTAATTAAATTCTGTAAAGGTCTTACCATTTCGGAAAAACTGGGGACGAATCTCCTGACAAAGTTTATCTGGCCTAAGAAAGACTGCATAGAATTTTTGGATGAGGGAGGGGGAAGTTTTGAAATGACTTGGNGACCTTTTCTGCTTCATCTTTCTCAAGACAACGTATTAGTACTCCATCAAAATTTTGATGAAACATAATACCATTAATCAACTGAAAGGAGGAAGATTTTAATCTTAATTCTCTTCTTTTAGTGGGATCCAGGTGACGGGTGGCTGACCCATGCTCAAGACAGAATTTTATATCATCATACTAGGGACTAACAAAGTTTTGTGCACAACAGATTGAATTTTGATTATGTTGTCCTGGGCTTGACATATCATTTTCTTCTTGTTGTCCTTCTACTAAGTCAGTGACTAAATTGCATAGCCCTTGGCCTCTCACTATTTGAGCTGGGGTGATTTATATGTCATACTCCTGTAAGGAGGTAACCCAGTTCGCCCTCTTTTCCCCCAGTTGATTTTGCACTAATAGATTTATGACGGTTGGGTAAGGGACAATAATTTTTGTCCTAGATTTCAAAAGATAAGATTGGAAGTGCTTTACTACTTTAAAAACAACATAAGCTTGATGATATACCGATGGGTAATTAAGTTCCACGCCTTTGAAAGAAGATCTCATAAAGGCAATTGGGACTTCATTTTTTTCAGCGTTCTTTTAAGTTAGGACAACAGCGTAGGAGCGGTCAGAAGCAAATGTGTAGAGTGTGAAGTCTTGTGAAAAGTCGGGGCTCATGAGAGAAGGAGCATCTATTATGGCCTTTTTTATTGAATTAAAAGCTTGTTTTTCTAAGGATCCCCAATGATATTGCACGTCTTTCTTAATTAAATTCTGTAAAGGTCTTACCATTTCAGAAAAACTGGGGACGAATCTCCTGACAAAGTTTATCTGGCCTAAGAAAGACTGCATAGAATTTTTGGATGAGGGAGGGGGAAGTTTTGAAATGACTTGGGTCCTTTCAGGGTCGATAATCATCCCTTTGCTTGACACAATAAATCCTAAGAGTTTACCTTGTTCTACTATGAAGATAGATTTTTTAGGATTCAAGGAAATGTTGTATTTACGACATCGCTGCAAAATGAATCTTAAATGACATAGATGATCAGTCTTGTTTTTGGAAAATACAGTAACATAATCTAGGTAAACTACGACAAATTGATTGATTAAGCCTTGAAAAGTGATATCCATCACTCTCTAGAAAGTGACACCGACATTAATGAGTCCAAAGGGCATTTTCCTATAAGCGTAGGTGCCCCATGGAGTGCCGAAGGTAGTTTTAAGTTGGTCTGGAGGAGACATCATGACTTGGTTGTACCCTGAAAAACCATCCAATAAGGATAGTCTTTCAGAACCAGATACCTGTTGAAGGATATGTTCCATGGGTGGGATGGGATAGTTGTCTTTATCAAATGCTCGATTAAGGTTTTAGAAATCGACGCATAGTCGGATTTCACCACTCTTCTTCCAAACAGGAACAAGGTTAGAAACCCATTGCGTGTGCCTAATGTTGGAGATATGGCTATAACAGAAGACTGATGCAGATGGTTAAGGTTTTCATTGATGGAAATCAGTTATGGAGCAGTCAAGGATGTCAACACGAACAGAAATGCTAGAACACGAATGCTGGAACACGAATGCTGGAACACGAATGCTGGAACACAGATGCTGGAACACGAATGCTGGAACACGAATGCTGGAACACAGATGCTGGAACACGAATGCTGGAACACGAATGCTGGAACACGAATGCTGGAACACGAATGCTGGAACATAGGTGCTGGAACACGAATGCTGGAACACAGATGCTGGAACATGAATGAAATAGATGCTGGAACACAACATTGCATGATGAGGCATGCGTAGAGGAGGCAAGTAAAGAGCCAGTTCAGAAAATCAGGGAGAACATTGGCATGCGAAAAGTAGAAGAAAGAATGAAAGAAACGGAAACTACAGTTGGAGTTGAGAAAAACAGAAAGACTTTTAGTCTAAAATTAGACTGGCAGTTAAGACAGGAGGAAAAAAGCATTGCATGATGTGGCATGCGTAAAAGAGGCATGCAAAGAGTCAGTTCAGAAAATCAAGGAGAATGCTGGCATGCGAAAAGCAGAAAAAGAATGAAAGAAAGGGAAACTGCAGTTGGAGTGGAGAAACGTATTGAAAAC
>JZKD02S2234845.1:0-10344 GCA_000966675.3 Picea glauca
TTACTCAAGGAGTTAATCATACTTCAACTAAGTATAATCAAATAATTAATTAATAACTTGTAATCTATTAAGGTTATATAATAATTAATTATAATTTAGCTAGTGTTTAGGATTATTTATGAAATTATTCACAGTAATAAGGAAAAGGGTCATTACATTCTGATTGACATTGAGGTTATCGATGCCCCGCTCGACTACAATATCTTGTTTGGTTGTAGCTACATGTATGCTATGAAATTCATCGCCTCTTCTATGTTTCAAACCATGATGTTTCCCCATAATGGAAATATCATTACCATCAATAAAGTATCACATTACGAGCCTAACCCTTCATCCAACATCGATAACACCCTCCCTTTTATCCACACTAATCCCAATGCCTATCCACTCATTGAGATGGGCCCTAGAATCTTCAAAGACCCATCCTTGCTAGGGACATACCACGGAGCACCACCACTCCTCCATCCCTCAGCACAAGTATGTTTCGTATCCTTCAACGAAATGATAATTGAAACTAACCTCCCTCCCACCGAGGCCTCTTTCATCCCTGATGTCCCACTAGTCACAGAACTTCTCCCTTAGGAATCCCCTGGAACTAATTTAGCTCGACCCGTTCCTGATCTTCTCCAGGGCCAGATCCTAGTTTTGGAAATAGTCCCCCAAGGCATAACCCAAATCCCTTTCTTTTACCCCCCACCAGGTGTACAAGCTTTCCAGGTCGGTGCAACGCTTACCCTTCCTAATATGGTGTTGGCAATCCCAGTTTGGTATTTACATCCACCTGAGATGGTTCCTCAACCATCCCTCCCTCCCCAAACAAAAGGAATCCTGATGTATATTCCCATACTCACTCCCACCATACCCCCTACACCCCCACTCACTAACCCTCGTGCTACAGATGGGGGCAGGCGAAAGAAAAATGAGGCCACAGCTCCACTTCCCCCATGCGTCCAACCTCCTTGTGCGCTATGCGAGAAAGATGGACACCCCACCAACAAATGCCCATCTCTCCCCGAGTTACATAATCTCATCCAACTCCCTCAAGCACCACCACCGCTTGTCGCTTCCTTTAGTATTGTCACTATCTCACAAAACAGAAGTAACAAAGGACTGCGAACCAAATTTGCTTGTGCCATCTGTTCAAAATATGGCCATTACACACACCATTGTCCAGGGCTACCTCAATTCCGACAGACACTAACAGTTTTACACCAGATATTTTGGCAAACACTCACCCCAACTCCTGTCACCGACATCCATTATGTCACAACCTCGGTCAATGAACACATGATATGTCCTTGCTGTCTATGCGAATCACTTGATCATTTCACATATCAATGTCCTATTATCATTGAATACATGCATCATCAACTGGCCCCTATTCAAAATCATACCCCCCTCCTCCAACAAACCTGATGAATACCCTTACCCCCTCAATTGATATGGTTCATATCTTCCCACCAGAACTTGAGGCACTCCCTTCTCTCCCATGGTTCCTAGATGATTTATATGAGGAGTTACCCCCAAATCCCCCCAATTCTCCAATTCATTTCCCCATGAAAATTTTACGCCCGACTACCATTTTTAACCCACAATATCTGGATATTTGGTTTATGTCGAGCAAACCATCGCAATCCCCCTCCATCAATCCCCCTACATATTTATCAGAAGAAGACAACGCCACAGTAACAGTCACCGAGGTCACTCCTATTGATCCCCTATATTCACACCAGTTTCACTGTGATGAAGATATCCTTGAGGAGTTAACTACCCCCAATTTCCCATGGGACGCACTCCATCATAGAGCACTCTTTCTTTCACAGGAAGCCTTCACGCCTCCTAACCAACACCCCATATACGCAGTCAAAACCAAATATTTTCTCCCATCAGGGTATATATATTGGTTCAATAACCCCATCCCTACCCTTGACGCTTTCGAGGAAGGAAATATGGCCAATATATCCCCAACCATCAAAATGGATATTTCCATCAAATATGGAATTATCGAGGAAATCACCATTGGCGCTGCATGTTCTCCTGAAGAACTCATCGCCTACAAATCCCTCTTCCAAGAATATCGGGACATTTTCGCCTGGTCATACATAGAGATGCATGGCCTTGATCCCTCTATTTTCGAACATCTCATAGACACCTGTCCTGATATCACATCCATCTGCCAAAAATAGGGACCTCTACACCCATCCAAAGCAGCGGCCAACAAAGCCAAGATTGACAAACTACACGCTGCAGGGTTCATTTACCCCATAGCCTATACGTCATGGGTCTCCAAACCTGTCCCTATTAACAAAACATAGGTCACTATCCATGTATGTACGGACTTCCACGACCTCAATCATGCCTGTCCCAAAGACAACTTTCCAACACCCTTCATCGACCAAATAATCGATGATTGCGCAGGTCACGAGACTTTGTCCTTCATGGAAGGTTTTTCTGGTTACAACCAAATCCAAATTCACCCCACCGATCAGTACAAAACTGCATTCATGACCCCTTGGGGCACCTTTGCATATAGTGTCATGCCATTCGGCCTCAAGAATGTCGACACCACTTTCCAGCGGGCCATGACATACGTTTTTCACGATATGGCTCATATCATCCTCACATACTTAGATGACATCACCGCTTGATATAAGAAATGCACTCAGCATCTCGATGATTTACGAATCATCTTCCATGGGTGTCTTTAGTACAATATCCGCTTGAACCCCCTCAAGTGTGTATTTTGCGTCATTGTTGGGCGCCTTCTTGGGTTCATAGTTTCCCAATTTGGGATTACTGTGGACCCCCTCAAAGTCCAAGCCATCACAAAAATTCCACCCCCATGGAATTTACGCCAACTACAGAGCCTTCAAGGCAAAGCCAACTTTTTACGACGTTTTGTCCCAGATTATGCTACTCGCACACATGGCTTCCTTCAATTACTTCATCACAACATCTCATTTCAATGGGATAAACATGCCCAAACCGCTTTTGACGATCTCAAAGCGTCTCTCTCCAATGCCCCGTTTATTAGTCCACCTGACTATAACCACGATTATCTCCTCTACATATCAGCCTCAGTCATTTCAGTAGCAGAAGTGCTCATCCAAATAGGGGATGACGCCCGTGAGCATGTAATTTAATACAATAGTAAAAACCTTTCAGGAACACCCTTGAAGTACAATCACGAAGAAAAGATAGCCCTTGCAGTTGTCCTCACAGTCCAGAAACTGCGTCATTACATTCTTCTTCAAAATACCAAAGTCATCGTAGATTCCAACCCCATGCAATACTTGCTCAGTCGTCGACAAATTAACAGTAAATTTGCTCGATGGATCGTCATCCTTCAGGAATGCAATCTCGAATTTTCAAAACCCAAGAGAAAGAAATATTTCATCCTCACCGAACTTATCACAGATTTTCCCTCCGACACTACCAGTCCACCGGTCAATACCAACCTCCCTCATGAACATCTTTTTTTTATCCCCTCAGATGACCCTTGGTATGGTGATCTTCTTGTCTATCTCCGAACACAAAAATTCAGAAACCACCTCTCCAGAGATGATCGTCAACATATTCGTTACCAGACACCTCACTACCTCCTCATCAGGGACATCTTATATCGGTGAGGAGTCGACACCATACTCTTTCGATGCTTAACTATTGATGAGGCCGACAGATTCTTGAATGACTACCACAGCGGCGCTTGCGGAAGCCATCTCTCAGGGATGTCCACTGCTCAGAAAATCATCCGCACAAGTTGCTTTTGGCCTACATTATTTCACGACTGCATTCATGCCATGAAATGGTGTGATAAATGCCATCTTTATGCCAACAAAGCATGTGCACCACCTACTCTTCTACACCTAGTCATCACTGTTGTTCCCTTTTGTAAATGGGGCATCGACTTCATGACTTGCAACCCTACATCCAACAACGGACACAAATACATAGTCATTGCAGTTGATTAATTTACCAAGTGGGATGAACCCATGCCTACCTTCAACAACACCATTGACACAACAATGCATTTTTTCTTTAACCACGTCATATCCCACTTTGCAGTACCACTCCAACTAGTCTCTGATCACGGGAAACATTTTGAAAATGAGATTTTCATGGAACTCTTATCCTGGTTAGGCTTCTCCCACAATTTTGCCTCACCATACTACCCTCAGTCCAACAGACAGGTAGAAGCAGTTAACAAGGTATTAAAATCCATGTTGCAATGCATGGTTAACAAACATAAAACCAATTGGCATCATATGTTATTTTTCGCATTCTGGGCTTATCGCATAGCAGTAAAAAATTCCACTGGTTTCACACCTTTTCATCTAGTCCATGGGGTTGAGGCCACTCTTCCCATCAAGTGCGAAATTCCCACTTTACGCACCACTATTGAGCTATTACCCGACACTGGCCCAATAGAGTAGCATTTTCTAAACTTAGAATCCCTGGATGAAGATCATCGATATTCATTATAGAACAATGAAGCACCCAAAAAATGATCAAAGGCCACCTTTGATCGTCATGTCAACCTTCGCTCATTTAACGAAGGAGACCTCATCCTCGCTTATGATATCGCTCACGATACCCTTGGCCATGGAAAATTCGAGTCCCTGTGGCATGGACCGTACATCATCCAACATTGCCTCACTAAAGATGCATACATCCTGGCCTCCCCCAAAGGCCATCCTCTCAAGGAACCCATCAACGGGTTATACTTAAATAAATTTTACGCCTAACCATAGCTATACTACACTAGGATTTTTCTTTTTTGTACATCTTTTGTAAAGTTTTTAGTCTTATTTTATCCATACCTCTCGTCTAATCTATCACTCATGTTATTGACAGATGCAACCTCCATCGGCATACCACATCAGTTACGCCGACGAAGCTAGCCGCTGGACACAGAATCTCGCTTCGGCTGCTTAGGCCCTCTATTCGCCTTCACATGACCTGCTCCACACCAGTGGCATATGTTTAGGCTTAGCCACCAACAATCAAGCAGAGTACATTGTTGTCATTGGTATCCTCGTTGAGGCCAATCATCGCCATATTCATTCCCTTAGCGTTTTATTAGATTCCCAACTTGTCATCCTCTAGCTCAACAATGTATACAGTGTCTGTGATCCTTGCCTCTTTAGCAAATACCTGCAGGTTAGACTTTTATCTCGACATTTTGATTTCATTACATTTACACATATCCCAAGACAATTCAATCAAATAGCAGATAATATGGCTAACATTATACTAGATTGGCATATATCACATCAAGACATCTTCACATACACATAAAGCATCAGAAGTCTGTCACAGCATATAGATTAGACACCATCCACTACATAAAAAAAAAATCATCAACAACAAACACATCACACATGTACACAAAGATCCAAAAATTTATATCCATATATATATATATATATATATATATATCGATCCACATGTCATAAATTGTTTACAAAAAATAATTCATCACTCGTAGGAAGGTGAATCACCTCATCCCTACCAATAAAAAACTGGATGTCACAACTATACAAAATGGGCTCACCAGCCTCTATCATATACACAACTACATATCTAGCAGCCCTCAGGGCACCTCTAGTGCTCCAGCACCAGGTCCTCCCTCTGGCGGAGGTACCCCACCAGCTCTAGGTCCCTCAGGTCCTATAGGAAATCGTTCAGTCATCACAGCTTGGCTATAGCTGCTCTGCGGATCAAGGTCCATGACTCTATCAGAAACCCAATACACTGCTCCAGGATCCCCTCATCCTGGATCCGCACCCACAACCTCTCTGGCACTCCCTATAGAACCACCACTAGCCAGCGGTGGAAATCATCAAACTCTCCCCCGACCTCGGTCGGAGGAGCATGTGACGGACCTGCCCTAGGGTCATCATAACAGTGTCTCTGGGTCGCTCTATCATCATCATTAGGCCTTGCCCCAACATCCTCTCAACGTCACCTCTCCCCTTCTCGCAACTCTCCCCGCGGTGGTCTGACAGACCCCTGGTGGGCTAGTGCTCTGATCAGCTTGACCTCTCATCCATGCAGTCCCACGTCTACACAAACAAACACATGATAGCATCAACATCCATACAAATATCAACCATATGCTATACTATCTAAAAAACAAATCAACAAAACCAGCAACCAACACATCATACCTCGACGATCGAATACCTATCCTAGGGGTAATATCATCTCAGGGTCATCACGGAAATCTATCCCACAATATGGAAACTGCAATATGATCTGTGGCATCTGATGCCACACCAGTGCAGCCTCGGCCATGAAGTAGTGGCCACCCTCCCCACCCCCATGACGAACCAAAATCATTGACCACCGCCGCAGTCGCGGCTCTCGTGCTCCCAGTGGGTCTAAGAAAACTATCGGGCTCAACATCGTCACCCTCTCTAGAAAGAAAGCCACCAGGATAGATCAAAAAGAGAAATCCCCTGATTCGGCCACTTGACACCTGGTGAGTTGTCCCACCATCTTGGCGTGCAGCATCAAGCCCTAGGCGAAATGTTCACCCCCTAGTACCCGCTACATGATCCTCAGCTGGCCACCACTGATACGCTGAGTCGCAAGCGACCCATACACTCTCACAACCATTGTTTCCATGCAACGATGTACCAGGGTATCCATCGCCCCAATCCTCACCACTGACCCAGACATGAAATCCTCCCCCGAACAATATGTTCGGGTAAGGGTAGCCNTTCAGGTACACATGCTCATGTTCAAAATTATCAAATAAATGGTTATATGTTCGATTATCTTCATATATTGTTCACGTCGGGTATTTGGTCATCATGTGTGTAGGTACTTGGTCATCACACACTAGTGTGACCCCTTCAGGTATATGATTGACACTGGCATGTAATCATTCCCTCTGAATATCAAATTGCATCTCCAGTCACACCCTCTGAAATTTGCCTTTAGGGTCCCTATAACCAGCTCTGCAGTACTGTCACCTCCACTACATTTTGGGTATTGTCACTTGGTAGCACTCTCCCCCACATGATTTTTCCCATTCATAGCCCCCCTTGGCACTTTGACACTCATGTTGTTTTCAACATTTAGGGATGGGAGTCCCGATAGTCTTACATCATGTCACGAATCAGCCACATACTCCTTCTCCTCATTTTTCTAGCCTACCCAACGGACTCCCAGGGAACTTCCTCACGGTTTTATTTTGACTGCATTCCTGCAGCATCATTTACAATCCATTTCATCCACCGTCAGTTTTCCCATCTTCAGATTTCCCTTCATACATTTCCCTACTACAGAAACCCGCCTATGGGGCCTCAACCCCCCACTTGTTTTTTAACCAACTTGTGCCATCCTCAGGCCAAGCCATCTCACACTCGGGCACCCGTTTCTGTATCTACATTATTATCCCCACTGATTTCTTAATTCTTTTTGTAATTAAGCCATTGTTTTCATCATTTTACATAGCTTTTTGTCGTCACCTTTAGCGACCTTCTTCCTTTTTGGCAAACGCAACCCATGTCACCCTTGGTTGGGGCATTCCTTATCACCTACTCTTGTTGACATCGTCCAGAAANCCTTCTCCTCATTTTTCTAGCCTACCCAACGGACTCCCAGGGAACTTCCTCACGGTTTTATTTTGACTGCATTCCTGCAGCATCATTTACAATCCATTTCATCCACCATCAGTTTTCCCATCTTCAGATTTCCCTTCATACATTTCCCTACTACAGAAACCCGCCTATGGGGCCTCAACCCCCCACTTGTTTTTTAACCAACTTGCGCCATCCTCAGGCCAAGCCATCTCACACTCGGGCACCCGTTTCTGTATCTGCATTATTATCCCCACTGATTTCTTAATTCTTTTTGTAATTAATCCATTGTTTTCATCATTTTACATAGCTTTTTGTCGTCACCTTTAGCGACCTTCTTCCTTTTTGGCAAACGCAACCCATGTCACCCTTGGTTGGGGAATTCCTTATCACCTACTCTTGTTGACATCGTCCAAAAACTCTGAGTATCCCACAGGCCACCTACCTCTACTCTTTGAGTTTTTCCACTTTGTCCCGCCTCTGGCACAACTTATCCCACGTCTCGTTGTCCCCCTGACACTCGACCTAGTTGAACGGTTGTGGCCACTTATACTTCACATATATCCCCAACCAAGGGCAGTCTTAAGCCTCCACGCATATTGACTTCATCCATGTACCTCCTCAGTTCCTGACCTCACCTCGTGGATTTCATGAAGCCCTTTGGTTCTTGGAGTCGCGTCTCTCTTTTTGTCGACATCAGCACAGTTTCCAAAAGGGTGACAGTATCTTGACTCTCTTTACCTTTACAATGAAGAGTCTCGGACGGCACAGGGAGAACCATCATTGCTCTCTATTTTTGTTGACCCCCATAACATTCGACTTCAACACTTTCTCATGTTATGGTGGGTCTTACTTTGCGACTATTGTAGTTGTTTTTTAAATTTTTCGAAGACCTCTTAACTTTGTTGGGCTATCAATGCCCACAGAATCCATGATACTTCTTACAGGTGTCATTGCCTATTGTTCAAAGTATTGTTCCTCATCAGAATTGTCCTTTGCCTTTATCAAAATCACCCTCGAGGGCGTTGTAGTTGTCTACATCAACACACAGTTTCAGTTACTGTACAACACCCTTTTTTGAGTTACATGACACAAGCATGGGGCATGCCCGCCTCATTTGTACACAATTTATTTTCCACACCTTGCGAAAGGTTGGGTCCTACAGGTTCCCTTCTCCCTCCAACAGGTCACTCTTGATACTCTCACTATCTCTCTTTATTACAACGGTACTCTCAGTAGAAGAAACATTGATGAATTTCAGCTATCCGCATGCTCCCAACCTCATCCATCAGGGGGCATCTGTTATAACTGAAATTTCATCCACAAATGGTTACAGGAATCCAACATCTTCAAACAACTATTAGTTCACCCATGGACCAAAATTACCAAAAAAGCATTTCCAAAAGGTCCAAAACTATACAACCAGTTATAAAATTAGTATGCACTATGACTATATAGGGCGTGTGCGCACATGCGCCATCAAGAAATGCAGGAAAAGCGCACATGCACACGATGCGCGACTATGGACTCTAAAAGCCGTGCACACCTAAGAATGACACATTTATTATGTTGGTCGGCCTCCCACCCACTTCTGGTTCAGTTTTCAAGTCGATTTGACATCCAATCTTGGTTGGATTCAACTGGATGGCTGGTCAAAGACCTAAATGTGCCCTAAACAACTCCTTTTCACACTAAAANCGTGGATTTCATGAAGCCCTTTGGTTCTTGGAGTCGCGTCTCTCTTTTTGTCGACATCAGCACAGTTTCCAAAAGGGTGACAGTATCTTGACTCTCTTTACCTTTACAATGAAGATTCTCGGACGACACAGGGAGAACCATCATTGCTCTTTGTTTTTGTTGACCCCCATAACATTCGACTTCAACACTTTCTCATGTTATGGTGGGTCTTACTTTGCGACTATTGTAGTTGTTTTTTATATTTTTTGAAGACCTCTTAACTTTGTTGGGCTATCAATGCCCACAGAATCCATGATACTTCTTACAGGTGTCATTGCCTATTGTTCAAAGTATTGTTCCTCATCAGAATTGTCCTCTGCCTTTATCAAAATCACCCTCGAGGGCATTGTAGTTGTCTACATCAACACACAGTTTCAGTTACTGTACAACACCCTTTTTTGAGTTACATGACACAAGCATGGGGCATGCCCACCTCATTTGTACACAATTTATTTTCCACACCTTGCGAAAGGTTGGGTCCTACAGGTTCCCTTCTCCCTCCAACAGGTCACTCTTGATACTCTCACTATCTCTCTTTATTACAACGGTACTCTCAGTAGAAGAAACATTGATGAATTTCAGCTATCCGCATGCTCCCAACCTCATCCATCAGGGGGCATCTGTTATAACTGAAATTTCATCCACAAATGGTTACAGGAATCCAACATCTTCAAACAACTATTAGTTCACCCATGGACCAAAATTACCAAAAAAGCATTTCCAAAAGGTCCAAAACTATACAACCAGTTATAAAATTAGTATGCACTATGACTATATAGGGCGTGTGCGCACATGCGCCATCAAGAAATGCAGGAAAAGCGCACATGCACACGATGCGCGACTATGGACTCTAAAAGCCGTGCACACCTAAGAATGACACATTTATTATGTTGGTCGGCCTCCCACCCACTTCTGGTTCAGTTTTCAAGTCGATTTGACATCCAATCTTGGTTGGATTCAACTGGATGGCTGGTCAAAGACCTAAATGTGCCCTAAACAACTCCTTTTCACACTAAAA
>JZKD02S2234845.1:24510-37757 GCA_000966675.3 Picea glauca
CCTAGCTTGAAAACTAGGGTATTAATAGATGAAAGAAGATTTGATATGAGTAGATCTGATAAGAATAGTGAAAAATATGTTATACCTATGCATAGAAAGAATGTTTGGACTAATACGTGTATGCAGGATCCTAGAAAGAAATGTTTGCAGGTTAGCTACCATAATCCTAGTGTGTAGTACAGGAAAGGTTGGGGATCATTTAAAAGAAAGAGAGGATTAACCCTCTGTTAGAGTTGTAGAAGACCGAGACATCTTGATAAGGAATTCCCTGGGAGAAGACTTAGTTGTCTTTGTTGTAAATCTATGGACCATGAACTATTGGATTTCCCTAGAATGATTGCTAAGGTTGAAAGAATGAATATGAACCAAGAAAAACCTAAGGCAGATCCAGAAACTAAGATTATGATAGAATCCTAGATAGAATCATAGAAAGTATTGCTACAGATGAAAGAAACCCTGACTGACCACTGACGTGTCAGATTATCAGAGATCTTCAAAGAAAAAGAATGCCTTGAAGAAATAATAGGAGACTTCAACATTGACTGTGTTCTAGATGAGGAAACACAGGTGAATATCATGATAAAGAGAAATTCGGAAGCTATAGGGACGCCTTACTATGATTCCTTCATTAGGAGGAATAGGACTATTCAAAGGAACGCTGATAAATCTATGTGGAAAGCTCACCCGGATACCTATGAATGCCAATGGAACTTTGATAGAGGAAGATTTTAAGATTATTAAATTTATTGAGAAAAACACCCCATTTACCATGCTACTAGGAAAACTTTGGATTGAAAGAGATCAGGCCAGAAGGCAAGAAGAAGAGGAAGTTTTAGAGTAGAAGAAGCAAGAGTTAAAATAATTCATGACTAGAAGGATCGCACACTTGATTGAAGAACAGAAGAACAGATCGAAGTTATTTAAGACCAGAGACCTAGATGTTTAAGTTGCAAGAACACTAGAAGACCCATAGAATATTGAAGTACCTATTTCAGATAAAGAAGAAGGATCACCCTTGAATCTTAGGAAAGAATCTCAACAGCACGAAGTAACTATGCCAAAAGAAGATAAGAATCAGAACGGAAAAAGACATACTAAGACGAATATCACTGGGAAGAAGGCTAGAAAGCTAAGTAAGAAGAGAGATAAGATCGAAAAGTTGTAGAAGGTTATAGAGGGAACCTCGCAGAAGGAAAATTTGCAAAATTGGAGCTTCATCGGGATATCAGAACAGCGACACATGGCACTTCTCCATGGTGAAGAAATATAGTTGTTGGGGACATTATAACCATTAGACCAACGCTTCGAATGGGTAGAAAGGAATTTATGGTCAGACAGCTCGCCATCAAACCCTTGGAACCATGTTGTAATGGAAAGAACAGAGTTAATGAAGGCTTATAACCCGTTGCAAGAGATTTGTTGACGAGTTACCTATTTATCCCATCGCGCCATGCACCGAGAACACTTTTTCCAACCAAGATTTTGAGCCTGCATAATAAGTTGATTTTATACAGTGATCATTGCACTCTTGTTGTCTATTCTATTGCAGTATCTAAGTTACCCTCCGAACCTAATATTGTTAACCCCGAGCGTGTATGTCGGACGAGTTGAGGGCTGCAAAGAAAGTTTTTGAAGAAGTTATGATCGAACTCATGACTGAAAAATTCATGTCGATGTCTACAGGTGTATAAGCATCATCGACGAGAGAACTTCCAGCCTCTCCGTCAACTGCTCGTGGATTCGGACCATCCCGTCCATCAGATGAAAAGTGAACCAAGCATAGGGATGATCTAGTGAATGCCAAATTGATCCCGACCATATTACCCTCCTACATACCACCTCTAAGAGGCCCAGTAAATTGAGACAGTGTGCCCAGAGATTTCGAATACACCTTGGTTACGGCGTACCTCCCGAAGGGGATACGCATAGTTCGAGCAGACCAATATAAGATTGCAGCGTTGAAGTTTAGCGAATTCAACCTTGGAGATAACAAAGTCTATAACATGATCACCCTACATAAGTACTTGACCAGAACTTAGGGGAAGAATTCAAAGATAATCCCTCAGTCGTGGACTATGAACCTCGCGCAGTCCACCATGTTGAACATCATGAATATTCCCCACTTTGGTAGACACTAGGAAGTCAATGCATGTGTCAAGTTGTTGATTTCTTGTTACCATGGAGGCTATTTGTGGCTAAACCATCGTATAACAGTTGATCTGACATTGATCAATCGGATCATAGGGTTGAGTATGCAAGGACTTGATCCACAAGAGTTTTACCCCGGAAAATCCATGGATCGCGCTTTAGCACAGAAGATCAAGGACACTTATGGAGATGTCAAGAAGGGAACGTGAGGCTACAAGGTAGATTCTATATAGAGTGGTGCAGTGAGCCTCTCCTATCATTTGATTGTAGGGAAGTTATTAAGAAAGAAACGACCTACACAAGTCACCAATTTTGTAGTCAACCTCGCAGGAAAGTGTGAGGAAGGCCTTCAAATGAACTGGGTGAAGTACTTGGTGAACCAGTTAGAACTCGACTACAGAGAAGCATGGGATCAAGGATATGAATTTCATTTCATCTGAATCTTTATCCTTATATATTTTATTTCCTGGGAGATGTTGGAAGGTGCGACCTTCCTAGACATCGAGCCATGTGAACCATTGGTCGCGAAGTTCAGTACACTATGGTATTCAAGCAATATGAATAAAAAGTGGTTGTCAAATGTTGTTTTTCATACCTACTACAATCAGCTGAATATAGCCATACATTTTGAGCCTCACATGACTCTGAACACTCTACACTGGTTCAAGCCTTTGATGAATTTCAATGCAGAATGAAATTTTATTTACATCACAGCACGAGTCGACGAACACAAGCAATAGCTTCAATCCTACTATAAGATGACGAAGGAGGACTTGGAGGATATCACTAAGGACTGGTCGAAGGACCTCCTTATTCCAGTAGACCCTACATAGATATCCAACATCGACAACCTAGAAACAGCGAAGGATACACTCGGACCCAACAGGACAAAGAAGACCCAAGAGGTCCAAGGATTAGATAGTGCATCCGTGAAGACTACTTCCATATCACCAAAGAAAGGAGGTGATGGAGAAGATTTAGATGACAAATAAGTCAAAAAGAAGCAAGGAGATGAGGTTGACCCCCTGAAGAAGAGGAAAGGTTTGCCTCTGAGACCTTTCTCCCGGAAGAAATCGAAGGACACCATGACCAAGATGCAGACTGTCCTCACCTCTGATGACTTTGACTTCCTCATAGAAATCCTACAAGATGCTTCATTGGAAATAGCAAAGAAACAAGAAGCAAAGCAAGAGAAGATGTATGATCAAATTGAGACTGAACTCCGAGGGGTACAACAGGCCCTACAGTCCAGCCGTGCAGTCTCCACTACATCGGGAGAACTAGAATTGGGAGATGATCCAACCCAACTCCACCACCTAGCTGATACAGTCAAAGATCACCTTCGACGAGCACAGGAAGAAATAGAGAAATCCACCTAGGCTTTGACATAAGTACAAGGAGTAATCATAGAGAAATGCAGTGCTGCAGAACAGGAAAAGATTGCTCTCCAAGCGAAGTTTGATGAAGAAAAAGCACAGCTACAGTAAGAAAGGGAACAGTTGCTCGCGGAGAAACTCAAAGTAAAAGAAGCGGTCAACAGAGCACTTCACTTTGTGACAGTCTTAGAAATCAAGGCAAAAGACCGAGTTACACAGCAGGTGAACCAACTCACAGAATCCATCTAGCAGCTACAACAATGCAAAGAATATTTGGATCTACGCACTGTACTTGAGACCCCACAAGATGTAAGAGACCAAAGAGAAGAAACCGCCCAGAGCACAGTTGAAAGGCTAAAGGCTCTTACCCTATAATGTAAGCAACTCACTGATCATAATGCCTAGACCTATGAATAACTCATGGAGAACCTGGAACTGAAGGCACTGGAGTCACAGCTCCAAGAGGTAAAGTATCAAGCCGAAAATATACAGGCACAGTTGAAGCCCCTATCAGCTGTGGAAAGAATGAAGCAATCCAAGAGAAACAGACCACCCAATAGAAGATCCACACTATTTAGAGCATATTTATGGAGATAACTCAGAAAATCCAACCTGTACAAGAAAAGTCTTACCAATTGTTTATAGAGGTAGAAGGCCAAGGAGAATAGCTAGAGGAGGTTGTCACTACAACTGAACAACATCTAGAGGGACCTATCAATGATGCAGTCATCCAAGAGTTCGTTGAACAGGAGGTTGTAGCACAACAACAAGTCGAAGTAGCTCGAGGCGTTTGAAGCAAAACTAGTCAGACCAGAGTGACTCGAGACAAGTCACAGGTGAGTGTTGGGGGCATGTTGGCCCTTGACCAAGTTTTGAGGGTTCTTGGTAATGTTTGACCATTTTGGACTTCGACAGACTATCGAAGGCAGAGCGCAATATGAAACAAAGATCACAGGATCTCGACCCCTTTTTGGGTCCTTTTTGGTATTTTGGAATATGTAACGGGTATTGGAATGTCGGCCCATGGGTTTACCCATGCTTAGGCCTATTTTTTAATATATAAATAGATGTCTAGGAGATGTAAGAAGAGGAAGAAGAGGCATCTATGTGATGTTGTGCTAAGTGGAAATGTGGTTTGTAAATGCTTTGTGCATACTGTGAGAGACTTGCAGAGCTAAGTGAAAGTGGTTGTAATAGGCTGTGAAGGGCTTTGTGTTGTAACGCAAGGAAGAAGGATCTAGCGAGGTATGCAGATCTTCTATCCTATGAGGAATAGGGTTTTGGGGATCTATGCATGTAACCTATTGAAGAAGCTAATAAAGAATAAGATTTGGTGGACATAGCCCCAGGGTGGGGGTGAACCAAGTATATGTTGTGTTTCTTTGCTTTGTGCTATGTGTTGGTGTATTTATGTGTTATTTGCTAAGTGTTTGATATAGATAGATAGATAGATTTGTTTATTATTTGTGCTTATGATGAATCTGGATGCTAGATATGACATAGGTGAATGTGCTTAGTGCTTGAATCTACTAGATCTGATCCATTTATTTATGCTAAGTGCTTAAATACATTAGATCAGGGTGAATGTTGTGATGCTTTGTTTTCTCTGTGGAGTAGATATTGGTTGAATAATGATGAACTAATGGTGCTAAGTGCTCTATCAAGTATTATAATCCCATATATGTGTCCTAGCTAAGGTTGTAGACACCTGAGTTCTGCAACCACCTCTGCCTCTACCTCGGGTGAGACTTCATCTGGTTTGCAGGTGTTGCCAAAAGGGTCGGTAGTTAGGGTTTTGTTGGTGCGTTGTTGTAGCGTTGAACCCTGGGTCTTCCCCTGTGCCAACACACACCCCGATGTCATGTGTAAAAATATTATTGAATATGTCAAATCCAAGGGCCGCATGTGGAAAGGGAAAGATGACGGCCAGTCAAATAACCTCAAAACACTTGTTTGGGTACTTTTCGTCTGTGCGATGTCGGGTGAGCACCGCCAAAAAATGAATTTGAAGGATCATCATTTGAAATCAATGGCCGAATGTGATAATTTGTTATCCATGCAAGGACCTTCGTTAGTAACCCATGATTAGCACTCAATGACAGCTATCATTCAAAACATGGGTAATATTGCTTTGTTGTTGATGATTAACGTTTTATTCCAGAACAAGGTAACCACGAATCAAATCATTCATCTAATTCATGTACAACTAAGGGGGGTAAGTTTGTGCTTCGGGGAAAAACAAAGGAAATGGAGAAGAAAGATCTGGAAGCCTTCAGTGAACCAGGATATTCAAATAATCTGACAAAAATTTTGATGCAGAAGAAAGAAAATCTTGTTGCATGAATACTGGAAACGAAATTTCACATAGAGCCCGCAGATGAGTCGGGCTCGGGTGAAGGAATTAGACCAAATCCTATCATGAAGGATTTAATTATCAATGGTTACGTAGATGGACATCACCTACAAGCTGGCAAGGGTAAAAGGAGCAAGCGATGGAAGATAGAGGTTAAAGTTGAAGTGGTTGAAAGTATTGGAGAAAACCAGCCTGAGTGGCTTGACACTTTAAAAGAAGAGATCGCAAACCTGAAATAGATTTCAAGATAAATTAAATATCTTTCAAGGAATTTTTTGATGATAGTAGACAATTGGCATTTAGAGAAAAAATATTGAATATGTCAGTTTTTTATTATAACGTTCCCTAAAAAATAGGAGTTCAGTAGTTGTACGTTACTCCTTCTTTGTAACTGATGTCTATTTTTGGAATTTTGGGGAAAATGATTCGTTTTCAATACCATATGTAATTTATCTATATATACTATTTTAGAGATAAATGAATGGTTGGGACTTACCAGAGAGGGTCCTACCCTCATAGTAGGAGAACTTTGTAATTTCTTATGAATGTTTAATCTAAGAAGATAACGTTTTTCTTAGATAGCCGAGATCATCACGGTCTTGATGTTCAGTGTGTTTTCATGTGTTTCATATTTCATAAATGTGCTTTTGTTGCTAGTAATAATATTTGAGTAATAAAAGGAATTCATTTTTGTTGGTGCTCCTTCTCACATCGATTATACTTGTTATGTAATTTTGGTTACTGTTTCAGAATTCACTCGATATCAGTGCTTTGTTTGTGGTAGCCATCCCTCATGTTTTTTCTTCTAAGGCTTCACCAAGAGATTCACCCTCTATTAGACACCTCTTGATGATAGTAGTCTTCCCTCTCCTCTCCTCTGCCACCTCATATTACTTAGTTGGCTGAACATCATACCTATTTTTCCTATGTTCCCTCTAGAAATACATAGATTATAAATATTTATACTTTTTCAGGAACGAACCCTGTTTCCAAATGGCCTTGCCCTTCTATTTTGTCCCACCACATTTAAACTTTACACCACAGCATAATTTGACCTCTGAACACGCCTTGTCAAATCTTTTGAATATCCCAAATAGAAATTTGCCCGAGAGAGCCCTTTATGGTTGGAAGGGTGAGAATCCAACCTAAACTTGGTTGAAATAGTTACCTCTCTCATTTGTCTATTAGTCGGACAAAATTTACAGAGTGCTAACAAAAGTTACGCCCTTTTTAAAAAAGGCATAAACAGTAACCAAAGGACCACGTGGTGGTGTAAGTTGCTTTATGAAATGACCCACTTTTATAAAAAGAAGTGGGGATCACTTTTACAATGAAGTTACTTTATAAAAGAAAGTTGCATGCAAAATAAATAACTATAAAATAAAGTATTAAATCTACTTATAGTGATTTACTTTTATACTTGAAGTGAAATACACTTTACAATGGAGCATGAACTTTTTCAAAAAAAAAGTAACAAAAAGAGAGACTTGAACTCAAGACCTCTTACTCAATAAGGAAACTTTTAACCAAGTGGGATAGCAAAACATATTGTATTTTTTAGCAGGAGGATTGGGGTTGTTGTTGTTGTTGATGGCCTTGGAGAGCTTGCTCATAAAAAACTATTTTCACACAAGAAAAAAGTTTTTCTTCTTGATGACAAGAAGGGTTAAATCTCGGTTAGCTTACCCGGAAAATGCACATTTTCATATATGTTTCTGATTTGTTGAGATTGCATAGGGCACAGGGAAAAGAGAATATGCAGATATAAAAGAGTAGAAACCCAGAAACAAACAATATAAAACCAAAATAATACTCTGCAAAAATTTAAAAATGGTGTATTCAGGCTTTATACCTCTGGATCTAGCTAAAATGGTTGTATCTTGGGCAAACAGAAACCTTTTCGAGTGAAACGAAAAGTGTTCCTGATTGAAACGAGTGCTATGGATGCAGTGGAATAGTACTCTCAACCCATAAATGTATGGAAATTTCATAAAATGGATATGAGGCAACTCGGCTTCACGATCTTGAACTACAACATGAGTGGGTCTTCAAAAAGGCTATGATACCATGTTCGACAACATAGGTATTCCAACAGAGGACGAAAACCTTCAGTAACCACTCACAAAACCAAATCAAATATCAACACGTCGATGTTTTGGTGTGGTAAAACCCCTACATGGAAACATCCACGGCCCCAACCAACACGGCCACTTGGAGCAGTTTATTAATGCAAAAGAAAAATATTATAGAGATATTTTACAAGAGAGTTTTTCATAATAGATCATCGGCAAATGAACCTCCATTCTCTTTAAATAGAGATCATGGACCAATCAGGTGTTAAACCACAGATCAATGTTCGTTAAGATCAAGGAGAATATGAACCTTCAAATCACTTTAGGTCGGGAACATATCGTGACCGTCGGATTTCCTAAATACAAATGCATACTAATGCATACTAAAGAAACACACTAAAAAACACACTTTACCTAACGACACATTAGACCAAGTAGATATTAACTAATTCCTAAGTGTTTAAATATCCTAACACCCAATTACGTCGAGCCCCCATTGTTGAGATGGGCGTTCGACAATCACTGGTTGTAGGGGAAATGTGGATTTCTTCTCTCTTCTTGTTGACCTTTTACATTGTTGGCATCTCCTTGCATATGCATGAGAATATTTGAATAATGAGGGCCGATAGTATCTAGTTCTGAGGATTTTGTGTGCAGTAGTATCTCCACCTTAGTGTCCTCCAGGGAGTCCATCATGGAGTTCGGACAAGACTTTCTCATCATCATTTTTCTCCACACATCTTAGGAAAACACCATCATAGTTTTTATGCATAGAATTCCCTAGATAAGTTGATATTGGGAATATTTGAGCCTAAGGGGCCTTTTCTTTTTCGGATCCAGATAATGTGGGGTCGATCCATGATTCAAGTAGTATTTCATTTCGTAGAACCAGGGGTCTAAACTAACTGGGATGTAACAATCTTCTTTTTCAAATAGCTCATGATCCTGATATAGAGCATCTTCATTTGGCTCAATGTATGGAGATTTTGTGGCCAGTTTGCATAGCCCTTTCCCTTTAACGATTTTTGCAGGTTTAATCTCCAGTTTATATTCTTGTAGGGTTGTAATCGAATTTCCTCGCTTTTATGCTAAGTCTCTTTTTACTAGGATATTAATGACAGTAAGGTAGGGAACAATAACCTTGGTTTTGGATTTAAGTAAGAATGGTTGAAAGTGCTTGACAACTTTGAATATCACATATGCATGTTTATCAACTTCAGAATAATTTATCTCAGCTCCTTGTAGACATGAACTCATAAAAGCCAAAGGAAACTCGTCTCCTTATGAATTATTCTATGTTAAGACAACTGCAAATGAAATAACGTAGGAGAACGTGTAGAGGATAAAATATCAATCAAAATGTGGGATCAACAATGCAGGTTCCTGCGCAATATCTGCTTTGATTATGTAGAAATCCTCCTTTTCTTTTGACCCCCATTTGAATTCAGCGTTCTTTTTTATCATATCTTGTAGGGGTTTTACCGTTTCGGTGAAACTAGTGATGAACCATCTTACAAAATTTATCCTCTCAAGGAACGACTGCATGGATTTCTTATTGTGAGGGGCAGGGATCTTATTGATTGCTTCGGTTCTCTCAGCTTGAATCTGCAATCGTTCTTGGAAACGATGAACCCCGGGAGTTTTCCTTTATCAACAGAAAAAATGGATTTCTTGGGGTTAAGAGAGATGTTGTATCTCCTACATCTGTTGAATACCTTATTCAAATGAGAGATGTGGTATTCTCTATTTTTCAAGAATATGGTTATGTCATCTAGGTATACTACCGCACATTCTCCCAGTATACCCCTAAAGGAAATTCCAATGGCTCGTTGAAAAGTTGGTCCAACATTTATCAGTCTAAAATGCATATTCTTATAGGCATATGTTCCCCATTTGGTTTTTAATGTTGTCTTTAGTTGATCTTCATGAGCCACTAAGACATGGTTATATCATGAGGATCCATCTAGTAGGGAGAGTGTTTCTAATCCAGGCACACATTATAGAATTTGTTCCATAGGAGGCATGGGGTAGTTATCTTTCTTTGAGGCTCTATTTACATTTCTAAATTCCACACAAAGCCTGATATCCCCATTCTTCTTCCTTACTGGTACTAAGTTTTATATCCATTGCGTATGTCTTACTGGAAAAATGAATTTAGCAGCTAACAATTTATTCAACTCTACTTTGACTTGAGGTTCAAGGTTGGGATGCATCTTCCTCAAATTTTGTTGGAATGGCTTGGTTTGAGGTTTCATGGGAATGAAATGTTGTATAGTATTTGTATCATATGTCTTTAGATCCTCATACATCTAGGAGAAGATTTCTTTATACTCTTTGAATAACTTGATATATAATTGCCTTTTTTTAGAAGAGCAATTTTTCCCAAGGTTAACATTATGAGGTGTGATATCTGACCCCAAGTTTACTACTTCAAACTGCATATACGAGTTATTGGTCTTGCAGATGGTGACCTTTTTGAATTTATCTTGAAGGTCGTAGAGATTTTCTAGTCTAACCACACTCCTAGGGATATTGTTGGTCAGGTTTGATGTGCTTGTTTCTTCGACGGAATTGTTATTATATGTATTCATCAGCAGGTCATGTTGACCTTCATCTATGCTAGAATCCTTGAAGGTATCTTTGAGATGTAGGAAATTTATGAGTTGTTGGTCATCATCAAAAACCCTCCAATTCAAGATATAGTTAGAAATTGATGGCTTGTACAAAACCTCAACAGAGAAGGAGTAGGGCATCAATCTGTCTGAGGGTATTAATCTATATGCTACGTTAGCTAACAAATCAACATCAGAATTCAATGATCAGGTAATGGTATTAATATTAAATGTGGCAAAATATTTAATAAGTTCCCAAACCTCAGCCTGATAATTTTTCAAGTGACTTAAAAGACAATGAATGATGTTTCGTACCTATCTAACCATGATTTCGGAATCACCAAATACCTTGATTTTTCTTCTTTCAAGTCAACTACCTTCCTTAGCCCCTATACTAGGGCTTTTGTAACACCCTGTTTCCCCCAATTTGTAAAACTAACTGGACTGGCCAAGAACTGTGGCAAACTTAGAAATGTGAATATGTGATGTGAATGGACCTTGTGGAAAAGGTCGATGAATGTGAATAATATTATGAATTTATATTGCAGGACTGCTGAGAGGGGATATGCTGAAAAAGAGACCACGATGGCTACAGAAAGGCGGTGGAAGGCACCTGGAAAGGTGGCGTTAACTTCCATCGAAAATTAATACCGTATTTGGACTTCATTGGCCCAGAGAACCAAAAGTGGCTCGTTGGCCCCGAATTAAAATGTCTTGCAGGCTGGTAGGTAGATGGCTCCTCAGGAATTAATGAGGGATGGGGAGGTGAACCGCCCACCCGTAGAGTCGTCGGGCCTGACCAGCACGAGGGAAATTGTGCCACACACAACCTCGAAAGAGGATAAGGTGTGGGGGAGAAGTGATTGGGGGCATATGTGAGGGGAGGAAGAGAAATTTGGCTATATGCAGAGTGGGTGATAGCAGAGAGGAAGGGAGTAACCTTCGCTCTTGGTCACTGGAAAACAGAGACGCAGTCTTACAACATCGTGGTCTCATCTTGGGGATGGCTAGTGGTAAATCCGATGGGATTCGTTGAGCCTACGGTTGGGTGGAAATGAGTACCCCTCTCAGCAGTTGCATAACCCCTGGTGTTACTTTCTGATAAGTGTTTTTCCTTTGACATCTTGAAATATATGTATGCTGACATTTATGATCATAAGCTGTGAAATCATGAATGACTTCATTATAAGAATGTATGTTTGGTGTCTTGATCAGTAATGGTAGTTGTATGCTTATATGGAAAGACTATGTGTGGCTTATGCTCTCTTAAATTGTTATTTATATGCATGTTGATCTAATTCATACTTCACGCCTGGTTCTCAGGAGAGAGATACCCTTATCTTCTTTAGATAGTACCCTGGGTAAACCTCCCCATAGAGATACCCTCCTTGAAAACATCATCAAGAACCTGGAAGAAGGACGTGAGGGCGCAAGGCCCTAAGAAATCCCTGATAGGTATCGAATCAACGGACGAGATCATGTTGGGAGATCTGTGGTCACTCACGACTATCAGATAAGAAGAAGAAGCTGGAAGGATAAGTACCTTAACCTTGATAGGTGTTGATCGACAGATCCCGTCAGGAAATCTGTGGTCACTCATGACCGTTAGATTTGGTAGGAGAAAGTAGGAGGTTAAACGCCTTACCACCTTGTCTTTTTGTACCTTCGTGGATAGTGATGAAATAGGGACTGTAGATCCCCAAGGTCCATGAGAACATCTGGACCATTGATTTTTCCCCGTCCAGGAAGTCGGGGAAGAATGCACAAGTTAGGAACCTATCTGAGCCGTTAGATCTCAGCTGGAAAACCCGACAGCCATTGGATCTGTCAGGAGATACCCGAGGGTTAAAACCCCAGTGAATAAGGGAGAAATCACTGAAATGGATTTGGGTCATTCGATTAAAGGAGGCCACGTGTCGTGAAATTTACCAGTTTGGGAAATCAGGAATCGTGAACTCGGGAGTTCTGGTGATGAGAGATCGGGACTTTCCATTGTGGAAACCCCAAGATAAGATCTGGACCGTCCGATTTAAGGAGGCCACGTGTCATGAGATTTACCAGTTCAAGAAATCGAGAATCATGAACTCAGGAGTTATGGTGATGAGAGTTCGGGACTTTCCATTGTGGAAACCCTGAGATAAGATCTGGACCGTCCAATTTAAGGAGGCCACGTGTCGTAAGATTTCCCAATTCGGGAAATTGGGAATTGCGAACTCGGGAGTCCTAGTGACGAGAGATCGGGACTTTCCATGGTGGAAACCTCGAGACAGATCTGGACCGTCTGATCTAAGGAGGCTACATGTCGAGAGATTAACCGCATCGGGAAATCGGGGATCGAGAATTCGGGAGTCCTTTGGTCGAGAGTTCGGACTCTCGTGATGATAAATCCCGATGAATGGAAGAGATTCTTTCGGAGGATCTCAGGGTCTATAATGACCGTCAGATGTGGGGAAGAGACGTCAACTTTAAGCTGGGGCACGAGTGCGCCTTAGGTTAAGTGGCAAGCAAGTCTAGACGGCCAAAGTCCACCTGCCCAGATCTATGGTTGAGGCTTCATTCCGGAGCCCCCTTGTTGTTTTGCCTTTAACAGTGGTGGGGGGGGTCTGGAATCGAACGCACAACTCTTGAACGGTCAGGATTTATTCACCTTTATCAACGGTGCTCAGTCGAATTCCAGACCCCCCTT
>JZKD02S2234856.1:10887-21418 GCA_000966675.3 Picea glauca
CCCCCCGAGCCGCAAAGGGGCCACACAAATTCCAGAAGATAAGTCTAGCTTCTCAGCTCGCCTCGCAAGGCTGAGCTACCACTCCAATCCAAGATGAGAAAAATCCAACTCCTCACAGGCAATCAGTCAAGCCACGATCTGGCAGCGTAACGTTACGCTAACCATTCCTCCCTTCTTCCTCATCTTCCCCTTATTTTATAAAAATTTGAGACCCACCTACTTTCCCTAAATCACTATTAATTTGATTTTTAATGACAATCCTCTAAAAATTCTCTGTCGTCCAAGTGCCACTCATCCCCCACGTTTCTCCAAAATTATTTTCTTAAAAAAAAAATTAAAAGACTCATTTCCCTCACCCACCTAGAGTCACTCCTAAAATTACTCACAGGTGTTCCTAGATCCCCTTACATGCTTTTAATAACTTTCCCTAAAATGAAGTTGTTAAATTTAGTTCATTTTAGAAAGTCCTTAATTGTTGATTCCTTTTTTCTTTTTACCCTATGTCCCCTACTTTCCTTTATTATGTTTCCTTTATTACAAGTTTCCCTATTCTATTATTTATTCCTTTTTTTTTTTTTTTAACCAAAAAGATGAATGCGCTAAATAATCCTTTCATTATATTTTTAAATTCATAACTTTTATACTCTCACACGTTATTTAATTTGTATTCCTTTTTACAATTAAAACCACGGATTTTAATTAATTTATCCCTCTCTTCACTTTACCCCCCCTAAATTTAAGAAGACTTTAACTATTACTTAGGAGGGTTTTAGATTACGTCCTTATGTTTATTTTTGTAGGGTCTCTTTTCCTTAAGGCTAAACAAAATTTTATCTTAGAGATATTTTAAATTGAGGTTTAGATTTGAACTAGACGACAATTAATTAGGGGAGTAGTTTTAAGAATTTCTCCAGGCGTTAAGGTCTTAGTGTCATCTAGGTTTGTCTCATCATCATCAACAATGCGACGTGCCCTTCAGGATGCACTACGTGCTCCAAGGGTTCCACTCACCTCGTTCGTTTCTATTGCGCGACGTGCCCCTCAGGATGCACCACGTGCTCCAAGGGTGCCACTCGCCAACTTGTGTTTCTTTTGTGTGATGTGCCCTTCAGAATGCACCACGTGCTCCAAGGGTGCCACTCACCGACTTGAATGATTGGTAGACATCTATAACCCCTGGAGTCAACACTCCACCAGGTGAACTTGTGGGAGACTAAGGGCTCTAAGGAATAAGGCCCCTACCTTATTGCACGCCCCTTAGAATCATCGTGAGTGATTGTCGCAGTCTTCCCTCGCGGCATCGTGGATCCTCTCGAACTAGGTAATCGTTAACCTACAATTTGAGCCACGGTGGGAGTGCTAGTAGACTGTGGCAGGGCTGTTGTCCACACCTCTCCCTCAACCTCTCTGGAAATCGTGTGTGGCCCCTTTACTCCATATGTGAGTCTGGTCGGAAAGCTATCGTCAGCCTGCATCATCAACCATCATGTCAGAAAATGTCAACAACATATCATCAAATCAATAAAAATATCATGGTAAATAAATCATCCTAAATAGCACACTCCCTTACTCAATCCGGAGTCCAAGGGGTTCCACCGATGCCTCTGCATCCTCAAGGTCCAACCCTGCACACTCAATAAAACTGAGTCAATAACACCTGTCTAAATCAAGTAGTGAAAACATCATGTCATCTATCATAACGCATCATAATCAAGTATAAATGTATTAACATCAGAAAAGTCCAGATCACTTGTGAGCAAGTGTCCTCAAATAATAAGTTTTCTCAGTGTGCCAGAGCAGGATGTTACATACACCCCCTCTTGGTCTAAACTTCGTCCCGAATTTTCTCAGTATAAATGCTGAAATAAATGTACCACAGTATCATAAGTACCATAGTATCATAAGTCTATCTATCAAACAAAAATGGAAACTGTTGGCGCATATCATATGCTTCCTCCTAGGTCGCCGAGTGCAGACTATAGCTGTCCCACTGGACCTTGACCTGATCTACCATTTGACGTCGTAACTTTCGAACGCGATGATATAATATGCAGATCGGCTCAGCCGTGAGCGCTCCCTTGTCCGATACCTGCAAGGAACTCATGTCAATCACGTGTGTAGGATCACTAATATAATGTCTCAAAACAGATACATGAAAAACATCGTGCATACGCCTCAAAGAATCAGGCAAGGCTAGTCGATAGGCCACGGGCCCCTTTCTCTCCACAATATCGAAAGGTCCCACGTACCTAGGAGAGAGTTTAGATCCCTTTCCAAAATTGATCGAACTCTTATGCGGTTTAACCCGCAAGAAGACTCGATCGTCGACCTCGTAACTACGGTCGACTCAGTGCGCATCAGCATAACTCTTCTGTCGATCCTGCACTTCTTTAATCCTTTGTCTTATGGTTTGCATTTTCTCTTCCATTTCTTGGATCACTTCTGGTCCCACCAAGACCCTATCCTCAAGCCGATCCCAACTCAAGGGCGTCTGACACGGTCGCCCATAAAGGAACTCAAAAGGCGCCATCTTAATGGTGCTCTGGTAACTGTTGTTATAAGCGAACTCTACTAGAGGCAAGAATTCCTCCCAACATTTTTGTTGGTCCATCACATACATGCGCAACATGTCTTCCAAGGTTTGGTTCATACGTTCAGTCTATCCGTCCGTCTCTGGGTGATACGCAGTACTAAAGTTAAGTTGGGTTCCCAAGGCCTCTTGGAAACTCGTCCAAAATCATCCAGCAAACATCGATGCTCGATCGGATATAATCTTTTTAGGCACGCCATGCAGCCTCACAATCTCACTAATGAAAACTCTCGCTATGTCAGGTGCCTGATACGTCGTACGCATAGGAATAAACTGAGCACTCTTCTTCAGAGTTTCTACTACTACAAAAATCAAGTCATGTCTCCTTGCTGTCAGTGGAAATCCAACAATAAAATCCATCGAAATAACTTCCCATTTCGATTCTGGAATGGCATGTGGTTGAGGTAATCATGTCGGGTGTCTATGTTCATCCTTTACCTGTTGACACTCGAGACATCTAGCCACAAAGTTGACTATGTCGACCTTCATTCCCTTCCAGAAGAATAAGGGTTTAAGGTTTGCCCTCATCTTCATGACTCCTGGGTGAGCCATGTAAACTGCTCTATGAGCCTCGCTCAGGATGAACATCCTCAACTCATCGTTTGGAGGTACATAAATCTGACCTCTAAACCTCAATAACCCATCGCTATCAAATGAATATCCCTCATATCGTGGTACCATCATTGTGTTTTGTCCAATAAAATCCTCGACTTCTTTGTACCAGTCATCATCGCGCTGTAAGGTGAGAATATTCTCACGTAGATTCATCTGAAGAGGTAACATTGAAAAGATGTGTGGCCTCCGACTCAAGGCATCTGCCACTCGATTCACTATTCCCTTTATGTAAGTAATCTCAAAGTCATACTCGCTAAGCAATTCCGACCAATGTCGTTGTCGCGCATTCAGGTCGCTTTGCGTAAAAATATGTTGTAGTCCACAATGATCAGTCTTTAATTCAAATTTTCATCCAACAAGGTAGTGTCTCCAAATATTCAAGGCATATACAATGGATAATAACTCCAAATCGTGCGTCGCATAGTTTTCCTCATGCCTTCTTAGTTTCCTGGAAATGTAAGCAATCACTCGTCCGTCTTGGATCAAGACTCTGCCTAAACCTTCCTTGGATGCGTCAGTGCATACCAAGAAGTCTGCATCCATGTCAGGGACCTTTAGTATCGACACTATTTTCAACAACTCTTTAAGCCTCTGAAATGCTTACGTGCATTTCTCTATCCAAACAAACTTCTTTTTTTTCTTCTGCAATTCCGTGATCAGATTTTCTATCTTTGAAAATCTCTCAACAAATCGTCGATAGTATCCTGCTAAACCCATAAAACTACACACTTCTGTGACATTCGTCAGCGCAGGACATTCCATAATAGACTCAACCTTGGCTGGATCCATGGCGATACCTTCGCCAGAGATGACATGCCCTAAGTAGTGAATCCTCGATTGATAAAAACAACATTTGGACAACTTACCATATAATTTGTGTTCTCGTAAACATTGTAGTACCAAGTGCAAGTGCTCATCATGATCCTCCGTCATCCGAGAGTAGATCAAAATATCATCAATGAATACTTGGACGAACTTGTCCACGTACTCACGGAACACCCCGTTCATCAAACTCATGAATACCCCTGGGGCGTTTTTCAGTCCAAAAGGTAAAACAGTAAACTCGTAATGTCCAAATATCATCTTAAAGGCAGTCTTAGGGACGTCATCCTCTTTGATCCGTAATTGGTGATACCCTGATCGCAAATCGATCTTGGAGAACACCATCGCACCCTTCATTTGATCGAACAGATCATCAATTCTTGGTAAGGGATATTGATTCTTGATCGTAGCCTTGTTCAGTTGACAGTAGTCAATGCAAAGCCTCCATGATTCTTCCTTCTTCCGAATGAAAATAAATGGTGCACCCCATGGTGACACACTAGGGCGTATCAGTCCTAGGTCTAACAACTCCTTCAGTTGCATTTTCATCTCTTGCAACTCTGGGGTCGACATCTGATAAGGCATTCTCGCTATCGGTTCAGTCCCCGGTTTCAGGTCTATGGTAAACTCCAATTCTCTTTCCGGCGGCATCCCAGGTAACTCCTCTGGAAATACGTCCGCAAACTCCTTCACCATCGGAAGGTGTTCTAGACCTTCTGCTACTCCCTTTTCATTTAGCGCAAGGATCGCATAAATCTTTCACCCCTTGCGCATACTCTTCCGCAACTGTAAGGAAGAGACGAACCTCAGGGATACTCCCTGGTTCCGTCCCAAAATCACCCGTCTCTGTCCTTCATCATCGACCAAGCTCAACCTCTTCATCTTACAGTTGAGTATCGCCTCATGTGATTCCAACCAATCCATACCAATCACGATGTCATAAGATCCTAAGATTGTGACATACAAGTTGACCCTCGTGACAAATTCTCCCAGGTTAAGGGCACAGCCCGTAACCTTTCCTCCAACCTTCTATTTGGTTCCAGAAGCCATCTCTACAAAGCTAAAATCGTCTTGTTCGATTGCTTTTACCTTAATCCTTTTTAGCGCTACACCAGAAATGAAACTCTTAGTAGCACCTGGGTCTATCAAAATACTAAGGGTCTGGTCAGCGATAGTACCTGTCATCTCGAGCACAGTTGATTGGTGCTCTGCCTGGCGGTTATTCACCGCTGCATGTATCCGATGGGCCTTGCCCATATCTCCCATGGTAGCGGGTCCGGCTGATTTGGACGCCCTGGTCCTCTCCACAAGACAGTCGCACTAGTAGTTTGGCTCCCCACACGTCCAATACCCCTTCTTCGACCCAGTAGTCCTGTTACCCGAAGTAGAAGATGACTGCCCACCGGCCTGAAACCATGGTTTGTTATGCTAAATAGGCCTAAACTGCTGCTTCTGCGGGCGAAGATGTTACTAGTGTTTTGGTCCTCGATAAGGTGTCCGCTGCTGAGGTGGTGGTCATAGAGGTGTAGTGAATGTGGATCCCCTATGGAAGCTGTGATATCCCGGCGTATGTCTCCCTGGTGTCTGGTGCTACGGCGTTCCAGATGAACCTTTCCCTGCTGGTCTCACTGGAGTCCTGGTCTGACCCCCGCTGATAAGATCCTCCTCTGCTATGAGGTCCTTTTGGATAGTATCGTGCAAGGTTTGAGGCATCAATATCCTAACCTTTTCACACAGGCTGCCGTTAAGGCCAAACACGAATCGGTTGACCTTGATCTTCTCAGTGTTCAGGTGCGAAGCATACCAGAGCAACTCCATAAAACGTGCCTCGTACTCGGGCACCGTACAACCTCACTGTCATAATGTGTTGAATTCATTGAGCTGACGCTCAATGAATTCCTCTGAAAGGTACCTCTCTCGGAACCGTTCCTCGAACATTTCCCATGACACGTCTTCCACGGCCATGTTTAGTTGTGGCAGAGCGTCTTCCACCATAGAATATCACTCCCCTTCAGTTGAAAGACCGCCATGCGGACCTTCATGTTGGAGGTATAATATCGAAGTGCGAAGCACATCGCCATATTCTCCAACCATGCCTCGGCGCCGGCGCCATCCAGGGCACCAAAGAACTCGGGAAATTTTACCTTCTCGAGTTTACGTTGAATGCTACCTGTAACGGCCGGTGCGCACGGTGGAACCTCAGCGGGTGCCGACGCCCTGGCCTCATCTCTGTTCAATCGGTTGATCAACGCCTCTGACATGCGCTGAAAAGATATCATCATCCCCACTACATCGCCAACTGCGATCTTCTTCTGTCTGAGAACCTGCTCGCCTCCCAGGGGGTTAGACCCCTCATGTGTGGATGCTACTGGAGGCATCACTCCTCCTCCCCTAGCACCCCTTCATCTGCATCCATGGCATCCTCGAACCATGATTACCTGCATGCACACAATCAACTCAATCGACAATAGTATAATCAATCAAATCATGCCACAAAAGCCGCAGCGAATCCCAACTTGCAGGTCGAACCGGCTCTGATACCATATGTAAGAACCCTCCTCATTACGACAATGACTAAATTTTTATTTTTTTTGTGTTAAGGTGTGTGCGTGCGTGTAGAAGTAACAGACACACTTGACTCTACATCGCCACCCGACAACCAACAAGACACAACCATGAAGTTCACCACATGAATACTGAAGGCACACAATGAGTAACTGCAAGAAATAAACGACCATAGACACAAGGCGCACAACACGTAACTGCAAGCCATAAACGGCCATAGACACAAGGCGCACAACGCAAACATTAACGACATACTGGGTTAAGCACAATACGAACACAGAGGGAAGAATCCATAGTAGTAGATCTTACTATTTCTGCACAGGAAAGCAGGGTGTTTAATCTTAGTTCTCTACTCCGGAGAGAGAGAAGGTCAAATAGGCTCCTGACCGACTGCTCAGGCATAAAATAGTAATCTTTGTCATGTGTGTCGCAAGAGTGGAAACCCTGCCTTTAAAGGGCCCGAGACTCTTCATACGGCATTGGATTCCTTACACAAAAATTAATCAACAATAAGTAAAACTGACTACCCCTCCATCCTACCCTGCAATGGTTAGGACCTCCAAGACACATAAGCAATGCTCAAGCCCAGGTTCCCATCGATTTTAACCATTTAAGGTCTCAGGGCTGGCGACTGTTTTGAGGAACATGGACGTGTCTACATCCCTCCCGACACAAGCAAACCAAGCAATAAAATGATTACAACCGAGTACAATAATAATTAAGGAAAAACCACGACCACTACGGAAAGCGCAAATCCGAAGGGATTTAGACAACAACCAACCATCCTTAGAATGAGGAATTATCCACTACTCAATTAGCATTATTTACCGATCCGTTACTACTTGTAAAATTCCATTGGTTCACAAGTTGTCAATCTACTCCTAAAAATAATGTAAGAACAATTAATTGCAATTTATTAATACCAAATCATAAGGACTGATTGTACTTAGTTTAAGGACTTTGCATTTTTTATGTTAACAAATTCAACAACCTTCAACCACCTTACCTTAAAATGATAACAACAATATCTCTTATCAACAACCTTGCAAATAAATGACATTCACATTACCTTTCGACCTTACATTAAGTTATAAATATAGGAGGTATAAAGAATAAATATAAAAGAAAATAAGAATTTGATAACTACATCACCTAGTGCAATAAATTTAACATTTATCCTATGTATGTAAAAACATACCCCTCCCCTTTTCATGTATAAAATATATGAGATAAACCCATGAGTAGACATCAATCCTTCATGGATTAAAGTCATGGCATTGATACTAATATTATTACCACAAAAAAAAGGCTATCACCTTACCCCTTATAGGTTATCTATAACAATTACTTTATGAATGCCATGAAACGATGACCACATAAGAATTAACATTACTTATGAACATTAGCATTAAGATAAACATTACACTACTTTAACATTCCTTTATAATACATTCCTTAACCTACATGGCAAATAAAATAACGAAGATACACGAAAATCATGATGAAAGTCACAAAGTATATCGTATGGCAGACATAATTCTTTGTAAATCATAAAATATAATACCCTGCGTTACTATATATATTACCCTTTATTCCTGGTGATTTTGGAAAATAATTTATAGCTTTAAAATTTTAATTTAATAACAATAAATATGATAGGTTTCGGTGAGGTGTTCCAGAGGATATCTCTTATTTGGGAGAGTTGGAAACGCGATTTCAATTTTCATTTAAATATAAATTCTAAATCTTTTATTAAAATGAAGAGAAGAACATAAATAAATAAAATGCGGATTTAATAGCTGAAATCCAAACTATTGTGGGGAAGAATAAACCCTGGGATAACTCGATCTCCTGGCAGTTCACTGTCCATGACAGGTGCTGGGAATTAAAGACCTCGCCCGCAGCAACAGGCGCAAAGGTAGATCAACACGCCAAGCCAATGGAGAAGCCATCATAAATTGAGTTAAGAGGAACGCGAAGGGAAGGCTATTAAAAGGTTAGCAGACAGAGGTCAACATTACACTCATTCTAAAATGCAGACAAAGGTTCACAAAACACATAGTAGTGAATAGAAAAACGTAGAGGTTAAATAGCAAAACGCAGAACGTATCTCCCCACAGTCGCACAGGAATTAAGCGTCGAACACACAGTCTTAAAAGATAGAAGGTGTGGGGTAACCTCCACCAAATCATAGAGTGATTACAACATCAATTGCAGAGAGATAAAACGGGGTAACTCGGCGATAAAAACGAAAACGCAGAGAATTAAAACGCCAACGCAGAGATCAGCGACCAAACGCCAAGAAAACAAAATTAACCAACACGAGAATTAAAAAAATTCATCCATGACATTTACAGATGTCCCCATGGATCCATCCCATAAATAAAGACGAATGCCAACGGTAAATAAAGATGGGATTCCCAAGACAAATTGCCAGTCATGTACAAACGAGAAGACAGTAGTTTTTTTTAAAGAAGAAACTGATAGTAAATTTTAAAATGAATGACGGTAAATTTATAAATGAAATGACAGTAATCTTTATGAAATGCAATACCCACACAATGTAATGCCCATAGTAAATCAAGAAAACGCCCACAGTCAATGATTTCGCCAGCAAAATATAAACGCAGACCACAATGGAATGCCCACATTCACTGAAAATGCCAGCAATAAAATAAATCGCAGACACCAAATGGAAGGCCCACATTCATTGAAAATGCCAGCAATAAAATAAAACGCCATAGAACTTGAATCTTCCCACAGAAAAATAAAAAGCCACAGAACATGAATTTGCCCACAGAAAAATAAAAAGCCACCGAAATTGAGTTTTCCCACAGAGAAATAAAAACCACAGAAATTGTGTTTTCCCACAGAGAAATAAGAAAAACAAAGCTCGTGCACAAAATAAGAAATCCAATTTAAAATGATGTATTAGAAAGTATGAAATATATACGCAGAAAGACCCAACCGCCACCAGTGATACAAGGAATTTCGCAAGGGAAAAACATAAGGCAACGCAAACATATATGGGAAAAATATGTTGGCAGCGCAACATAGAAAGTCATTCAAGAAACTGATTCGGATAATTTTATTCAGTAAGGTTCAGTCATAACCTTACGTCAAACTCAAGTATGGTAAGGGAACTATTTCAGGGGAAACCAGACTCAAATACAACACCAATAATTACGCCAACACGCCTAACTTCAGAGATAAAGTCTTGAATAATAATAATAAAATTTTTACCATGCATGCTAACTATCACCGTGGTTTTCATTGGCAGTAAAATTATACAGCAATAAAATTACAGTGAAGAATTACATCCAAGCATTCTACTCTACCAAATAACACACGTACCTTTTTCCTTTCGACCACCTTGATTGATGTCCGCGCCTCGATTGATGTCCCGCACTCCTTGCCTCTCCTTCTTGCCGACGGTAGCGACCTCACCGGTACCTCCCAGCCAATCGCTAGGGGTACTCTGCTTCCCCCTTAGCCCTCCGAGCCGCAAAGGGGCCACACAAATTGCAGAAGATAAGTCTATCTTCTCAGCTCGCCTTGCAAGGATGAGCTACCACTCCAATCCGAGCTGAGAAAAACCCAACTCCTCACAAGCAATCAGTCAATTCACAATCTGGCAACGTAACGTTATGCTAACCGTTCCTCCCTTCTTCCTCATCTTCCCCTTCTTTTATAGAAATTTGAGACCCACCTACTTTCTCTAAATCACTATTAATTTTAGTTTTAATGATAAACCTCTAAACATTCTCTGTCGTTCAAGTGTCACTCATCCCCCACGTTTCTCCAAAATTATTTTCTTAAAAAATAAATTAAAAGACTCATTTCCCTCACCCACCTAGAGTCGCTCCTAAAATTACTCCTAGGTGTTCCTAGATCCCCTTACATGCTTTTAATAACTTTCCCTAAAATGAATTTGCTAAA
>JZKD02S2234867.1:4415-17863 GCA_000966675.3 Picea glauca
CAATAACATGGTTGTATCAATTAATGTTTGGCAGTGAGAGTGCTGGATACACTCAAATTGAAGGAGAATAAGAAGACAAAACAACTGCAGAAGGATCAACTCATGGTCATTCGACAATCAACGCAGTCAACATTCTAAATAGAAAAATCGTGTCCCTTCAACAACGAACTCAGTCAATCTTTTTTTTAGGCAAATCCGTGGTTATTTACAACAAACTCAGTCACATTTAATTGGCAAAAATCGTGGGCATTTACAGCAAGCTCAGGCAATCGATTTAATAGCCAAAATCGTCGGCGTTTACAACATGCTCAGGCAATCGATTTAAAACAAATTTATGGGTGTTTTATCAACAACTTAGTCAATCGATTTAAGGGAAAAAACGTGGGTATTTCAACAACAATCTCTGTCAACTTTTAAAAGCAAAAACCTGGGCATTTCAACAACAATATTTGTCAACTTTAAAAAGCAAAAACATGGGCATTCAACAACAATCTCTATCAACTTTTAAAAGCAAAAAAAGTGGACATTTCAATGGCAATCTCTGTCAACTTTTAAAGAAAAAATGTGGGCACTTCAACAACAATCTTAGGCACGTTTTAAATGGAAAAATCGTGGTTTCATTTTTTCATTTCCCAGATGCCAAATGCAAATGCATACAGGAATGACCAAATGCCCTTCCCTTACTGGGATACCAATTATAAAAACGTAGACAAGGAAATGATTTCATTTTTCCATTGCCAGGATACCAATACAACACAGACATGAATAACAAAAAAACATTTTTCCATTTCTAGGATACCAATTATAAAAATGCAGATAGGGAATTAAATCGTTTTTCCATTGCCAGAATACCAATACAATGTAGACCAGAATAACAAATAAAAACTTTTTTCCATTCCAGGATACCAATACAAAAATGCAGACATGAAATCAATTCGTTTTTTCATTGCCAGAATACCAATACAACACAGACAGGAATAACAAATAAAAATGTTTTTCCATTCCAGGATACCAATACAAAAATGCAGACATGAAATCAATTCATTTTTCCATTTCCAGAATACCAATACAATGCAGACAACAGTAAGAGAAACAGAAGGATCCAATGGGAAAAGTCATTGAAATGATCACAAGGATTCTATCAATCAAGGTGTAGAAAAAACCAATAAGGACACAAGATAATCCGTACGCAGAGGTCGTTGTTATATGGCGCAAGTCAAACAATCATCCAAGGACAATAAAGGAGGTAGATGACTGACAGGAATGTCCTTCGCTCATCATCCATGCACAAAAAAGCAGGGCGTTGAGATCCATAGGTCTATTAATGCTGAAGCGACGACCGTAAATCAGGCTCCTGGTCGACTGCTCAGGTGAGGACTGATGAGCTAGGGACGAAAGGAAAAAACAACCACAATATTCACAAATAAATACACCACAGGGCGGTCAAGACATGTCGGGAATCAAAGACCATGGGAGTCAATCAATCATCGAGCTATAGGCCATGGAAAAATTCAGTCACCAACTAGAACGCTAAGACAATCAATTTACTTACCCAATTAAACCTACACATCCAAAGCATAAATCCTACTACAATCTACCATGCAAAAATAAATAAAGTGTATCGTTGCATGATCGCCCGCTCTGAGTTGATGTCTCATGCACTCCATGAAACTCCCGCTTGCCGACCGACGAGACTTCAACGGTACCTCCCAACCAATGCTAGGGGAAATCTTCTTCCCCCTTATCCCCCCAAGCCGTAAAGGGGCCACGCACACTAACCAAAGAATCAACTAGCTCCTAGCTCACCTCGCAAGGTCGAGCTACCACTTCTCATCGAGCTAGGTATCCCAACTCCCACAAGCTAAGTCAGTCAAGTATAGATTTCTACAGTGTAATGTTACGCCAAATAAAAGAGATCTATGTTCCTCCTCCTCCCTCCTTTATATAGATTTTTGAATTCCTTTACCTTCCCAAAATCCCATTTAAATTAATGTTTAATAAATTAATTCCTAAAAGTCCTCCCCGTACAAGTTTCACCCATCCCCTTCATTCCTCCATAAATTAATTTGTCTAATTAATTAATTACCCCTATTTCCCTCACTCACCTAAATTCAATCCTAGAGTCACTCTTAGGTGTCTCCATATTCCCTTACAAGTTTTAATGACTTTTCCCAATACCAATTTACTAGTTGAGTTAATTTAGAAAGTTCTTAAATGCTAGATACCTTACTAAGTTTGACTTTCTTCTTTTTCCCTTGTGTTTCCATTTTCTTTTTATGTTTCCCTCTTTTCCTAGTTTCCAAATTATTTTAGATTTCCCGCTTTCCCCTTTTCATTTAGAAATCAAGTTGGTAGGTCTAGAAATTAACTTTTCTCTTTTCCCTTTTCCCTTTTTAATTAATAATTTTTAAATTATCATAATATAATAAAACAACTATTTCCCCTTTTTTAATTTTTATCCCAATAGATTTTTATGAATCAATTAAATTGCTTACTCCCTTCTTGTTACAAGATTAATCAAGATTATCATCTTTATATATATATATATATATATATTAAAAGGATAGAAAAATTGTGCCACCAGTATAATTTAGACCTAGACTATAATTTTTGTGTTGGGCAACATTTTATTAGGGAAATTGTTTTAAAAAAATTTCTTATCACATTATTCGTTCTAAGGCCATCTAGGTTCATTCATTTATCATTAACAATGCGACGTGCCCTTCAAGACGCACTAGGTGCTCCAAGGGTTCCACTCACCTCATTTGCTTCCCTTGCACGACGTGCCCTTCAGGACGCACTACGTGCTCCAAGGGTGCCACTCGCCTCTTTCCATTTTTCTTGCGCGATGTGCCCTTTGGGACGCACCACGTGCTCCAAGGGTGCCACTCGCCTCTTGACTGACTTGGTAGACATCAAAAACCCCTGGACTCAATAGTTCGCCAGGTGAACTTGTGGGAGCCTAAGGGCCTCTAAGGAATAAGGCCCTCACCTTATTGCACGCCCCTTAGAATCATTGTGAGCAACTGTCGCAGTCTACCCTCACAGCATCGTGGGTCCTCTCGAACTAGGTAAATGCTAACCTACATTTCGAGTCACGGCGGGAGTGATAGTAGGATGTGGCAAGGTTGTTGCCCACACCTCTCCCTCAACATCTCTAGTAGTCGTGCATGACCCCTCTAATCCACATGTGAGTTTTGTCGGCAAGCTATCGTCAGCCTGCATCATCAACTAATCATGTCAGAATATATCCATAATCACATTGTCTAATCAGATGCACTAATATCACATATAAAACAATTAAACCCCAATGGTTCACTCCCCGACTTGATCTGGAGTCCAAGGGGTTCCATCGATGCCTCTGCATCCTCAAGGTCCAAAATCCTGCACACTCAGTATAACCGAGTCAATAGCACATGTCTATGTCAATGCAGCAAAACAACATGACATCAACCCATAACACCTCATAGTCAAAATTAATGTTTTAATAGCATAATAATATGGATCACTTACGAGCAAGTTTCCTCAAAGAATAAGTTCTCTCAGTGTGCAAGAGCGGTATGTTACATACACCCTCTCTTGGTCTAAACTTTGTCCTGAAGTTTCATAGTATAAGTGCCGAAAATAATGTGTATCATATTATCATAAGTCTATCTATCAAACAAAAATGGAAACTGTTGGCGCATATCATATGCGTCCTCCAAGGTCATTGAGTGAAGACTATACTGTCCCATTGGACCTTGACCTGATCTATTGTTCAACATCGTAGCTGTGGAATGTGATGATCCAAGATGCGGGTAAAATCAGCCATGAGCGCCCCCTCGTCCGATACCTGCAAGGAACTCATGTCAATAACATGTGTAGGATCACTAATATAATGTCTCAAAACAGATACGTAAAACACATCGTGCATACACCTCAAGGAATCAGGCAAGGCTAGTCGATAGGCCATGGTCCCCTTTCTTTCCATGATCCCGAAAGGTCCCACGAACATAGGAGAGAGTTTAGCTCCCTTTCCAAACTTTATTGAACTCTTATGCGATTTAACCCGCAAGAAGACTCAATCACCATCCTCGTAACTATGGTCGACACAGTGTGCATCGACATAACTCTTCTACTGATCATGTGCTTCTTTAATCCTTTGTCTTATTGTTTTCATTTTCTCTTCCATTTCTTTGATCTCTTCTGGTCCCACCAGGACCCTATCCTCAAGAAGATCCCAACTCAAAGGCATCTGACACGGTCGTCCGTAAAGAAACTAGAAAGGCGCCATCTTAATGGTGCTTTGGTAACTGTTGTTATAAGCGAACTCCACCAGTGACAAGAATTCTTCCCAACACTTTTGTTGGTCCATCACGTACATGCACAACATGTCCTCCAAGGTCTGGTTCATTTGTTCGGTCTTCCCGTCAGTCTCTGGGTGATACGCAGTACTGAAGCTAAGTTGGGTTCCCAATGCCTCTTGGAAACTTGTCCAAAATCGTCCAGTAAACATCGATCCTCAATCGGATATAATCCTCTTAGGCACACCATGCAGCCTCACAATCTCACTGATGAAATATCTAGCTATGTCAGGTGCCTGATACATCGTACGCACAGGAATAAAATGAGCACTCTTCGTCAGAGTGTCCACGACTACAAAAATCGAGTCGTGTCTCCTTGTCGTCAATGGAAATCTAACAATAAAATTCATCGAAATAACCTCCCATTTCGATTCCCGAATAGCGTGTAGCTATAGTAATCCTATTGGGTGTCTATGTTTAGCCTTTACCTGCTGACAATCTAGACATCTTGCCACATAGTTGACTATGTCTGCCTTCATTCCCTTCTAGAAGAATAAGGGTTTAAGGTTCACCCTCATCTTCATGACTCCCAGGTGAGCCATGTATACAGCTCTATGAGCCTCTCTTAGGATCAAAATCCTCAACTCTTCGTTCGGCGGTACGTAAATCCAATTTTTAAACCTCAATAATCCATCATCGTCAAACGTAAATCCTTCAAATTTTGGAACCATCATTGTGTTTTGTCCGATAAATCCCTCGACCTCTTTGTACCAATCATCATCATGCTGTAAAGTTAGAATATTTTCACGTAGATTCGTCTAAAGAGGCATCTCCAAAAATATGTGTGGTCTCTGACTCAATGCTTATGCCACTCGGTTCACTGTTCCTTTTATGTAAGTGATCTCAAAGTCTTACTCGCTAATAAATTCTGACCAATGTTGTTGTCGTGTGTTCAGGTTTCTTTGCATAAAGAGGTGTTGTAGTCCACAATGGTCCATCTTTAGTTCAAATTTCTGTCCAACAAGGTAGGGTCTCCAAACCTTCAAGGCATAAAAGATGGCTAACAACTCCAAATCATGTGTCGCGTAGTTCTCCTCATGCCTTCTCAGTTTCCTGGAGATGTAAGCGATCACTCGACTGTCTTGCATCAAGACTCCGCCCAAGCCTTACTTGGATGTGTCAGTGCATACCAAGAAGTCTACATCCATGTCAGGGACATTTAGTATTGGTGTTGTTGTCTACATATCCTTGAGCCTCCGAAATGCCTCCACGCATTTCTCTGTCCAAACAAACTTCTTTCTCTTATTTTGTAACTCAGTAATCGAGTTTGCTATCTTCAATAATCCCTCGATGAATTGTTGATAGTATCCTGCTAAACACATGAAGCTATGCACTTATGGGACATTCATCAACATAGGCCATTCCATAATAGCCTCGACCTTTGTTGGATCCACAACGATACCTTCGTCGGAGATGACATGCCCTAAGTAGTGGATATTCGATTGATAAAATGAGCATTTGGACAACTTCCCAAACAATTTGTGCTCTTCCAAACACTGTAGTACCACGCGCAAGCGCTCATCATGCTCCTCCGTCATCCAAAAGTAAATCAAATATTGTCCATGAATACTTGGACAAACTTATCCAAGTACTCGTGGAACACCCCGTTTATCCAACTCATAAATACCCATGGGGCATTTGTCAGTCCAAACGGTAAAACAGTAAACTTGTAATGTCCAAACCTCGTCTTAAAGGCGGTATTAGGGAAATCCTCCTCCTTGATCCATAACTGGTGATACCCTGATCGTAAATCGATCTTTGAGAACAACATCACACACTTCATCTGATCAAACAGATCATCAATCCTCGACAACGAATATTGGTTCTTGATCGTTTACTTGTTCAATTGATGGTATTCAATGTAGAGCCTCCATAACCCATCCTTCTTTTGTATGAAAATAACAGGTGCAGCCCACAGTGACACACTTGGATGTATCAGTCCAAGGTCCAGCAATTCCTTCAGTTGCATTATCAACTCCTATAACTTCGGGGATGACATCCGATAAGGTGTTCTCGCTATCGGTTCAATCCCCGGTTTTAGGTCTATAGTAAACTCCAATTCCCTCTCCGGCGACATCCAAGGTAACTCCTCTGAAAAGACATCTGCAAACTCTCTCACCACCGGAAGGTGTTATAGACCTTCCACCACTCCCTTCTCATTTAATGCAAGGATCGCATAAAGCTTGCACCCCTTGCGCATGCTCTTCTGTAGCTGCAAGGAAGAGATGAACCTTAGGGAAACTCCCTGGTTCTGAACTACAATCACAATTCCTTTTCCTTCATCATTGACCAATCTCAATCGTTTCATCTTAGAGTTGAGTATCGCCTCATACGATTCCAGCTAGTCCATACTGATCACGATGTCATAAGATCTGAACAGTGTGATGTATAGGTTGGCCCTGGTGACAAACTCTCCCAGATTAAGGTACAACTTGTAACCTTTCCTCCAACCCATGGTTGGCTCCTGAAGCCATCTCTACAAAGCTAAATTCATCATTTTCGACTGCCTTTAACTTAATCATTTTTAGCGTTGCACCGGAAATGAAACACTCGGTAACACTGAGATCTATCAAATACTAAGGGTCTGGTCAGTAATGGTACCTGACGTCTCGAGAGAATTCAATTGGTGCTCTGTCTAGCAGTTATTCACCGTTGCATGAATCCGATGGACCTTTCCCAAATCTCCCATGGTAGTGGGTTTGATTGATCGAGATGCTCTAGTCCTCTTCACTGGGTCATCGCGTTGGAAATGTGGCTCCCCACATTCCAACATACTTTCTTTGGTCCAGTAATCCTGGTAACTGAAGTAGAAGCTAAATTCTAACACTAAGGCCAACACAAAATTGGTGATCGTAAGTTTCTCGGTAATTTGGGTGCGAAGCATACCGAAGCAGCTCCAAAATGGGCATCGTACTCAGGCCCCGTGCGATTGCGTTGTCGCAAGGCATCGAACTCGTGCAACTGACGCTCAACAAATTCCTCAGAAGATACCTCTCCTGGAACCATTCCTCGAACAGTTCCCATGACACTTCGTCGACGGCCATGTTCAAATGTTGCAGGAGTGTCTTCCGCCATAGAAGATCACTCCCCTTCAGTTGAAATACCACCCCGTGGACCTTCAGGCTGGAGGTCGTAATCGTGAAGTGTGAAGCTCAACACCTTGCCCTAAAACTGTGCCTTGATGACACAGTCGTCCGCCACACTCTTGGACTCGAGAAATTAACTCTCTTGAGTTCTCGGTGGATGCTAACGGTACTAGATAGGGCATGTTGTGGACCCTTAGGGGTACAGGTTCCCTAGCCTCCTCTCAATACCGATGGTGAATCAAGGCCCTTTCACATTACTTGGAAGAGCCTTGTCAGACCATCGTCATCCCTTACAGCTAGTGAATCCAGCCCAAGGACTTTCCCCTCGCCTTGGGATTTTAACTCTGAGGGTGCAGAAACCTTTGCAGGCATCACACTTCCTTCCATGACACCACGTTGCGAACCTCTGAGGGTCCTCTAATGAGATCACCAGATGAACTAGTTAAAGTTTTAAGCAACACTAGGTTGATACTTAAAGGTTTACTGTAGTGAAAAGAAAGGCGATCCATAGTCGCAGGGTTGAACCCACTCTGATACCATATGTAATGGCCCCTTCGTTACAACTACAAGTGAAGAAGAACTACAATTTATTTATTTATTTATTTTTTAATGTTAATAAGGTGACGACAACAACAATTTACCTCACCACTAATGACAAACATAAGCATGCAGTCCTGGAAACAAGAAACTATGACTCAACGCACTAGCACAGGAGAAAAGGACGAAACATACGTTAAGACAAGGAGAAATGACTACCCGCCCGACACAACAGGACCCTTCCTACAAGCCAAGGGACAACATCCCCCTCTCAACACAATGACCTTGACAAACAAATACTAGAACCTCAAGGTGCGCGAACCATACGCATGAAGGCGTTCAACCGGTGTGCAAAAACAAACTTCCAACACTCAACAACACTCATGTGCAAGGCACTGACTCCAACCAAGTTATCATTCACTGCTATCCAAATAGCACGTGCCATGATCCCCTTATCTGGAATCATGTTGTTCCCCGGTGATAGACGTGTCAATAACCTTGGTGCAACACATCCTATCTGGACCAAGGACTCTAGAAAACTCCGACATGCTAGGAACCGAATACTGGTAGGGAGAATATACCCACACCCCACACAAAAGGTCGATGAGACACAAGAGGATGATTACCAGGGGAGTCACGGCTTCGTCAACCACCCAACCCATTCCTCAATTCTAAACTAGTCAACAGTTAAAAATTGATTTTGACATTGAATATCCATCGAAATTTAGCAAGTATAAATTATAATTTAGTATTTAACTTACCAACTAATTAACAATTAATACAATCCAATCGTCCATTCTACTTACACCATAGTCGTTACTTTCAATATAAATAACATCACCTTCGAATCAATTGGCAATTCTACATTACAATCAAGCATTAATTTCCATCGAAATAACCTCAATTACGAATTAGTTCGGCAATGTTGCATTATGATTTAATCATTAACTACAAATTAATTTAGCAATATTAATCTATACTTTGGTCAATACTCCTAAACTCATTTAACCATTAATCACCATCTAAAAGGGTAATTCTAAGTTAATCCCCTAAATTACAATATAACTATCAAATGACAATATATAACTACCTTAGCCACATCAATGTAAAATGCTACAATATAACACTTGTAATCATTTAAATTACACATGTCGTCTATCTAATATAACCGTACCAAAAATAACTAGTTGTCTGTAACATTAAGGGAACTATTGACTATTAACATCGTTGTATAAATTGACATTGTTGTGGCAATTAATATTAACAAGGAAACTGATGTCCTTTGACATTGTTGTAGCAATTAGCTTGGCAAATAGCATGGCAATTATATAGAAATTAATCTGACCAATAATATGGTTGTAGAAATTAATGTTTGTTAGTGATAATGTTGGGTACACTCAAATTGAAGGAGAATAAGAAGACAAAACAACTGCAGAAGGATCAACTTGTGGTCATTCGACAATCAACGCAGTCAACATTCTAAATAGCAAAATCGTGTCCCTTCTACAGTGAACTTAGACAATCCTTTTTTAGGCAAATCTATGGTTATTTATAGCAAACTCAATCACATTTAATTGGCATAAATCGTGGACATTTACAGCATGCTTCGGCAATTGATTTAATAGCCAAAATCGTGGGCGTTTACAACCAGCTCAGGCAATCGATTTAAAACAAATTCGTGGGTTTTTTATGAGCAACTCAGTCAATCGATTTAAGGGAAAAAACGTGGGTATTTCAACAACATTATCTGTCAACTTTTAAAATAAAAAACGTGGGCATTTCAACAACAATATCTGTCAACTTTTAAAAGAAAAAAATGTGGGCATTCAACAACATGTTGGACAACTGAGAGGGGGGGGTGAATCAGTTGTTACTGAACTTAAACAATTATGCTTCTTTTTAAAACTCTTTGCAGAAACACTGAATGATGATCACAATAATGCAGAGAAGTAAACACATGCACATTCAACATCAGTCACATATATGAGAAACACAGAGACAAATATTTTCCAAGGAAACCCATGCAGGGTAAAAACCTCTTTTCTTTTATATGATAAGTAATGGTTACATTCTTTACAGTATCATACATATGAGCACCAACTCATAATAAGGCTACAACCTCAGCTTTGCAAGATGCAACTTGCTGAGAGCACCAACTCTCTGTTTTCTCTAGCACCAACTAGAAGGAAGCACTGACTCCCTGGTTTCTCTAGCACCAACTAGAAGGAAGCACCAACTCCCTGGTTTCTCTAGCACCAACTAGAATGAAGCACCAACTCCCTGTGTTCAAGCACCTACTTGAACCTCCGAGGACAACAGTTCTCCCTAGCACCTCCCAACCACCCTGAAATATAAATCTTTGCTACTGAATTTATTACAGTGATATGATGTTCGATGATGGCCTACCTAACTTATCATTGTTCTGCTCCACTTCATTGCTCTGTCTGCCGTATTACCTTTCTGCTTAGATCATTTGCACTGTCTGTTCTCCTGCTTTTTAAGCTCTGTGCGCCATACCCCTTCTCTGCACAAATCCTCTTCTGTTTAATTCAACTGTTGCACTCTGATTCTTCTTCACACATGAATCACCACAACAAACTCCAATAGCAACTGCAAATTCCCATAGCAACAACAACGTAATCTCTTCTCTGTACCGTGTATTTATTGCTTCTCTGTACCTTGTGCATGCAATGTTCTCCATTTCTCTGCATGCTTCAACTGTGCCAATCTTCTCCACTTCTCGAGTGCTCTGTGAGATCAACATCGTAACCCTTCAGCTTCTTTGGCTGAAACCATCAGTGATTTCTGGCAGTTTCACTGTTGTATGCAACAATATCCCTGCGATCAATACTTGATTAAACGGTTCAGATCAAATTGGGATTTCATATATTGCAATTTTGGCACTTTCGGCGTTCATAGTCTTAGTCACTTACAAATCCCGTGACCAAGGGCTGTGACCACAGCCTTATGTCTCTCTATCGGGGTTTCGGCCTTTCCCGAGCTTTAGCCCCTTCCGGCTACACAATGGTCCATGTGACCTGTGATCATGTGACCTTGGTCTTATTACTCCATCGGAGTTTCGACACTTGCGATGACATAATGTTTATGTCCACAGGATTTGCGATTTCCTGATTCGTGATGCGCTTCAGCCCTCCTGGCTGAGCCCTGGTCCACGTGATCGTTACCCGTGACCACAGCCTTATCCCGTCGGGGCTACGGGGTTTGTGATGCCAAGATGCACAAGTCAACGGGACTCTCGGTATGTTGAATCCTGATGTGCTCCTTATCTATGACAGTTGGCCTTCACTATGCCAACGTCCTCCTTCACTGTTGTGTTGATAGCTAGCCCCCACTCATCGAGGTTTCGCGGATCACAATTCTGTCTTGCACAAAACTCTTGTCAACGGGATCCCCGATTTCCCGATGAACAAAATGTCGATCAATGATTTTCCTTTCAGGCCTCTTCCCGATGCAACCGATCTCATGCCACGCATCCTTCCATATGGATGGTTCTGATTCCTCCGAGATTTCGAGACTTTCGATGTCTTGTTTCCTTCGACCTCAGGAACTCTGATTTCCCGATGGCCAATATGTCGACGGCGCCTTGATCTTCGACACCTATCCCTTAGATGGACAGTCTCGATCCCTCCGAGATTTCGAGACTTTCGATGTCAAGTGACTTTGTCATTTCAAAGTCCCGATCATCGATGCCTCTGCTAACGTCACACGTGGTTTGACACATGTTAAATACTGCCATGTGTCACTTTGATTCATTACCCATATGTGCCTGAATTGTTGAGTCAGTCTGACACTTGTCACTACCTAGTTGTTCCACGTGTCGCTTAGCTGACATGGTTTGTTGACGTGGGTCGAGTCGATGGTCTAGATCATATCTTGATCTGACGGTTCAGGTTCAGTCGGGATTTCACTCATCGCGATTTCAGGGTTTGTGATGTCAATGAACTTTGACATATCCAACTCGCGATTCTCGAAACTCCGATGGCTAGGCTCCTAGTTCATATGACTATTATCCCCATGACCGCAGCCAAACCTCCTTACACTTTAAAGACCGTGCAGGTTCTTCTTGATCCAACGGTGGTCGGGTCCTGTGCTTGGATCTAACGTCTGAGATCTGTCCTCCTTTTCAGTGCGCTTTTCTTGTCTATAATCATATCTGACGGTCGACATTCTATCGTGATTTCACCTTGGCATTTCCTGATGGTAAATCTTGTGCAGCTCTGGTCCGATCTGACGGCTGACGGGATTTCTGACCAACGACTGTGGATCTCTGTCTTCCTTCTCCTCCGTTGTGGATCCTTGAGCCTTGCTGAGCGTGTTTTCCTCAACGTTGTTTCTCCTGAGATTTCATGTCTAAATCCCCAAGGGATTTTATTCTCCTTATCCTGCCATCTCCACTGTTTGTACTTGCCATCAATGACAAGCATACTATCCTGTTAAACATTTGCCAACAATCTCCCCCTTTGGCATTGATGGCAACTACTGCACCCCCGAATTTTTTTTCTCCCCCTTTGACATCAATGTCAAAGAAGAGACATGCTCCACCTGAGCTATTGCAGTAAATTTAGGAGGCATTAGATAATCAAACAATACAAGTCTCCTCCTAACAAGATGGACTCTTTTAGGTGTGAAATGAAATGACACCCATCTTTTGTCTAAGATATTCAAATGGTGTCTTGGCTAGGGGTTTAGTAAAGATGTCTGCAATTTGTTCTGCGGTGGGAATGTAATGGACCTGAACAGTCTGATTGGTGACCTGCTCTCTCAGAAAATGATATTTTATGGGGATATGCTTGGTCTTGGAGTGGAATACAGGATTTTTAGACACACTGATAGCACTAGTGTTATCACAATAAATAGGGATCGGTGAAATGTATTTTACCTCTAAGTCTGCAAGTGTCTGAATCATCCATAATACCTGTGTGCAGCAGGTAGCAGCAACAATGTACTCTGCCTATGTGGTTGATAAAGAAATGGAACCTTGCTTTTTACTGAGCTAGGTTACTAAGGAGTTACCCAAGAAGAATTCTCCTCCACTTGTGCTTTTTCTCTCATCAACACAATTTGCCCAATCTGCATATGAGTAAGCAGTCAACTGAAGACTTTGATTTCTAGGATACCACAAACCGTAAGTCATTGTTTCTTTTAAGTACCTGAATATTCTTTTGACATCTTGCAAATGACTATGTTTAGGTGCAGCCTGATATCTTCCTACCATTCCGACAACATGCATTATGTCTGGGCGAGATGTTGTGATGTACAGTAGGCTTCCTATCATTGATTGATATGAGCTTTGATCAACATCAGGTGAATCATCATCCTTGATTAATTTACATCCAGTTACCATATGTGTACCCACAGGTTTAGAATCTTCCATTTGAAACCTTTTCAACATTTCTCTTAAATATTTTCCTTGAGAAATGAAGATCCCATCGGGCCTCTAAGTAATTTGCAGACCAAGGAA
>JZKD02S2234867.1:21787-32603 GCA_000966675.3 Picea glauca
GAGGACAACAGTCCTCCCTAGCACCTCCCAACCACCCTGAAATATAAATCTTTGCTACTGAATTTATTATAGTGATATGATGTTCGATGATGGCCTACCTGACTTATCACTGTTCCGCTCCACTTCATTGCTCTGTCTGCCTTATTACCTTTCTGCTTAGATCATTTGCACTATCTATTCTCCTGCTTTTTAAGCTCTGTGCGCCATACCCCTTCTCTGCATAGATCCTCTTCTGTTTAATTCTGCTGCTGCACTCTGATTCTTCTTCACACATGAATCACCACAACAAACTCCAATAGCAATCACAAATTCCCACAGCAACAACAACGTAATCTCTTCTCTGTACCATGTATTTATTGCTTCTGTGTACCTTGTGCATGCAATGTTCTCCATTTCTCTGCATGCTTCAACCGTTCCAATCTTCTCCACCTCTCGAGTTCTCTGTGAGAACAACATCGTAACTCTTCAGCTTCTCTGGCTGAAACCATCAGTGGTTTCTGGCAGTTTTACTGTTGTATGCAACAGTAGCCCTGCGATCAATACTTGATTAAACGGTTCAGATCAAATTGGGATTTCATATATCACGATTTCGGCACTTTCTGCATTCATAGTCTTAGTCAATTACAAATCCCGTGACCAAGGGTTGTGACCACAGCCTTATGTCTCTCTATCGGGGTTTCGGCCTTTCCCAAGCTTTAGCCCCTTCCGGCTACACAATGGTCCATGTGACCTGCGATCACGTGACCTTGGTCTTATTACTCCATCAGAGTTTCGGCACTTGCGATGACATAATGTTTATGTCCACGGGATTCACGATTTCCCGATTCGCGATGCGCTTCAGCCCTCCTGGCTGAGCCCTGGTCCACGTGACCGTTACCCGTGACCGCATCCTTATCTCGTCGGGGATACGGGGTTTGTGATGCCAAGATGCACAAGTCAACGGGACTCTCGGTATGTTGAATCCCGATGTGATCCTTATCTCTGACAGTTGGCCTTCACTATGCCACCATCCTCCTTCGCTGTTGTGCTAACAGCTGGCCCCCACTCATCGGGGTTTCGCGGATCGCGATTCGTTCTTGAACAAAACTCTTGTCAACGGGATTCCTGATTTCCCGATGAACAAAATTTCGATCAATGATTTTCCTATTGGGCCTCTTCCCGATGGCACCGATCTCATGCCACGCGTCCTTCCAGATGGACGGTCCCGATTCCTCCGGGATTTCGAGACTTTCGATGTCTTGTTTCCTTCAACCTCAGGAACTCCGATTTCCCGATGGCCAATATGTCGATCCCTTGATCTTCGACACTTGTCCCTTAGATGGACGGTCCCAATCCCTTCGGGATTTCGAGACTTTCGATGTCAAGTGACTTTGTCATTTCAAAGTCCCGATCGTCGATGCCTCTGCTAACGTCACACGTGGTTTGACACGTGTTAAATACTGCCACGTGTCACTTTGATTTGTTACCCATATGTTCCTGAATTGTTGAATCAGTCTGACACTTGTCACTACCTGGTTGTGCCACGTGTCGCTTAGCTGACATGGTCTGTTGACGTGGGTCAAGTCGATGGTCTATATCATATCTTGATCTAACGGTTCAAGTTCAGTCGGGATTTCACTCATCGTGATTTTGGGGTTTGTGATGTCAATGAACTTTGACATATCCAACTCGCGATTCTCGAAACTCCGATGGCTAGGCTCCTGGTTCATATGATTGTTATCCCCATGACCGCAGCCAAACCTCCTTACACTTTAAAGACCGTGCAGGTTCTTCTCGATCCAACGGTGGTCGGGTCCTGCGCTTGGATCTAACGTCTGAGATCTGTCCTCCTTTTCAGTGCGCTTTTCTTGTCTATAATCAGATCTGACGGTCGACGTTCTGTCGGGATTTCACCTTGGCATTTCCTGATGGTAAATCTCGTGCAGCTCTAGTCCAATCTAACGGCTGATGGGATTTCTGACCAATGACTGTGGATCTCTGTCTTCCTTCTCCTCCACTGTGGATCCTTGAGCCTTGTTGAGCGTGTTTTCCTCAACGTTGTTTCACCTGAGCTTTCACGTCCGAATCCCCAAGGGATTTTATCCTCCTTATCCTGCCATCTCCACTATTTGTGCTTGCCATCAGTGATAAGCATACTATCCTGTTAAACATTTGCCAACACAACAATCTCTGTCAACTTTTAAAATAAAAAAAATGTGGGCATTTCAACGACAATCTCTGTCAACTTTTAAAGAAAAAACGTGGGCACTTCAACGACAGTCTCAGGCATGTTTTAAATGGAAAAATCATGGTTTCCCTTTTTCATTGCCTGGATGCCAAATGAAAACACATATAGGAATGACTAAACGCCCTTCCATTACCAGGATACCAATTATAAAAATGCAGAAAGGGAAATGATTTCATTTTTCCATTGCCAGGATACCAATACAACATAGACATGAATAACATAGAAACATTTATTTTTTCCAGGATACCAATTATAAAAATGCAGACATGGAATCAAATAGTTTTTTCATTGCCAGAATATCGATACAATGCAGACAAGATTAAAAAATAAAAACGTTTTTCCATTCCAGGATACCAATACAAAAATGGAGACATGAAATCAATTCATTTTTCCATTGCCAGAATACCAATACAACGCAGACAGGAATAACAAATAAAAATGTTTTTCCATTCCAAGATACCAATACAAAAATGCAGACATGAAATCAATTCGTTTTTCCATTTCCAGAATACCAATACAATGCAGACAACAGTAAGAGAAACGCAAGGATCCAATGGGAAAAGTCATTGAAATGATCACATGGATTCTATTAGTCAAGGCGCAGAAAAAACCAACAAGGACGCAAGATAATCCGTATGCAGAGGTCGTTGCTAGATGGCGCAAGTAAAACAATCAGCCAAGGACAATAGCGGAGGTAGACGACTGACAGGAACATCCTTCACTCATCATCCACACATAGAAAAGCAGGACGTTGAGATCCATAGGTCTATTAACACCGAAGCGACGACCGTAGATCAAGCTCCTGGCCAACTGCTCAAGCAGGGACTGATGAGCTAGGGATGAAAGGAAAAAACAACCACAATCTTCACAAATCAATACACCACAGGGCGGTCAAGACATGTCGGGAGTCGAAATCCATGGGAGTCCATCAATCATTGAGCTATAGGCCATGGAAAACTTTAGTCATCAACTAGAATGCTAAGACAATCAATTTACTTACCCAATTAAACCTGCAGATCCAAAGCATAAATCCTACTACAATCTACCATGCAAAAATAAAGAAAGTGTATCGTTTTCTGATCGTCCGCTCTGAGTTGATGTCTCACGCACTCCATGCAAATCCCGCTTACTGACCAACGAGTATTCACCGGTACCTCCCAACCAATGCTCGGGGTACTCTTCTTCCCCCTTATCCCCCTGAGCCGCAAAGGGGCCATGCACACTAACCATAGAATCAGCTATCTCCCAGCTCACCTCGCAAGGCCGAGTTGGGTATCCCAATTCCCACAAGCTAAGTCAATCAAGTATAGATTTCTGCAGCGTAACGTTACGCCAAACAAAAGAGATCTCTCTTCCTCCTCCTCCCTCCTTTATATAGATTTTTGAAGTCCTTTACCTTCCCAAAATCCCATTTAAATTAATGTTTAATAAATTAATTCCTAAAAATCCTCCCCGTATAAGTGTCACCCATCCCCTTCATTCCTCCATAAATTAATTTATTTAATTAATTAATTAGCCCTATTTCCCTCACCCACCTAAATTCAATCCTAGAATCGCTCCTAGGTGTCCCCATATTCCCTTACAAGTTTTTATGATTTTCCCCAATACCAATTTACTAGTTGAGTTAATTTAGAAAGTTCTTAAATGCTAGATACCTTACTAAGTTTGACTTTCTTCTTTTTCCCTTGTGTTTCCCTTTTCTTTTTATGTTTCCCTCTTTTCCTAGTTTCCTAATTATTTTAGATTTCCCTCTTTCCCCTTTTCATTTAGAACTCAATTTGGCAGGTGTAGAAATTAACTTTTCCCTTTTCCCTTTTTAATTAATAATTTTTAAATTATAATAATATAATAAAACAAATATTTCCCCTTTTTTAATTTTTATCCCAACAGATTTTTATGAATCAATTAAATTGCTTACTCTCTTCTTGTTACAAGATTAATGAAGATTATCATCTTTATTAATGAATATTATCACCTTCACTAGGTCATCGCACTGGAAATGTGGCTCCCCAAATTCCAACATACTTTCCTCGTTCCAATAATCCTGGTAACTAAAGTAGAAGCTAAATTCTAACACTAAGGCCAACACAAACTTGTTGACCGTAAGTTTCTCGGTAACTTGGGTGTGGAGCATACCGAAGCAGCTCCAAAATAGGCCCCATGCGGTTGCTTTGTCGCAAGGCATCGAACTCGTCGAGCTAATGCTCAATGAATTCCTCAGAAGATACCTCTCCTGGAACTGTTCCTCGAACAATTCCCATGACACTTCATCGACAACCATGTTCAAATGTCGCAGGAGTGTCTTCCGCCATAGAAGAGCGCTCCCCTTCAGTTGAAAGACCACCCTGCAGACCTTCAGGCTAGAGGTTGTAAGGTCAAGAATGCGATGACGAAAACAGTTTACCTCACCACTGACGACCAACGTAAGCATGCAGTCCATGCAACAAGAAACTATGACTCAACGCACTAGCACAGGAGAAACAGGTGAAACATGCGTTAAGACAAGGAGAAATGACTATCCGCTCGACACAACAGGACCACGCCTACAAGCCAAGGGACAACATCCCCCTCCTGACCCAATGACCTTGATGAATAATTACTAGAACCTTAAGGCGCGCGAACCAAACCCATGAAGGCATTCAATCCGTGTGCAAAAATAAATATACAACGCTCGACAACACTCTCATAGAAGGCACTAACTCCGGCCAAGTTATCATTCATTGCTATCCAAATAGCTCACACCATGATCCCCTCATCAGAAATCATGTCGTTCTTCAGTGATAGACACGTCAATAACCTTGGTGCAACACATCCTATCTGGACCAAGGACTCTAGAAAACTCTGACGCGCCAGGAGCGGAATACTGACAGGGAGACTATACCCACACCCCACACAAAAGGTCGATGAGACACAAGAGGACGACTACTAGGGGAGTCATGGCTTCATCAACCACCCAACCCATTCATCAAGTCTAAACTAGTCAACAGTTACAAATTGGTTTTGACATTGAATATCCATCGAAATTTAGCAAGTCTAAATTATAATTTAGTATTTAACTTACAAACTGATTAACAATTAATACAATCCAATCGACCATTCTACTAAACACCATAGCCGTTACTTTCAATCTAAATAACATCACCTTCGATTCAATCGACAATTCTACATTACAATCAAGCATTAATTTCAATCGAAATAACCTCAATTACGAATCAGTTTGGCAATGTTGCATTATGATTTAATCATTAACTACAAATTAATTTAGCAAGATTAATCTATACTTTGGTCAATACTCCTAAACTTATTTAACCATTAATCACCATCTAAAAGGGTAATTCTAAGTTAATCCCTGAAATTACAATCTAACTATCAAATGACAATATATAACTACATTAGCCACATCAATGTAAAATGCTACAATATAACACTTGTAATCATTTAAATTACACATGCCATCTATCTAATATAATTGTACCAAAAATAACTAGTTGTCTGTAACATTAAGAAGGGAACTATTGACTGTTAACATCACTGTAGCAAGTGACATTGTCGTGGCAATTAATATTAAGAAGGAAACATATATCCTTTGACATTGTTGTAGCAATTAGTCGGGCAAATAACATGGCAGTTACATAGCAATTAATCTGACCAATAACATGGTTGTATCAATTAATGTTTGGCAGTGAGAATGCTGGGTACACTCAAATTGAAGGAGAATAAGAAGACAAAACAACTGCAAAAGGATCAACTCGTGGTCATTCGACAATCAACACAGTCAACATTCTAAATAGCAAAATCGTTTCCCTTCAACAGCGAACTCAGTCAATCCTTTTCTAGGAAAATCTTTGGTTATTTACAACAAACTCAGTCACATTTAAATGGCATAAATAGTGGGAATTTACAACAAGCTCGTGCAGTCAATTTAATAGCCAAAATCGTGGGCGTTTACAGCAAGCTCAAGCAATCGATTTAAAACAAATTCGTGGGTGTTTTATCAGCAACTCAGTCAATCGATTTAAGGGAAAAAAACGTGGGTATTTCAACAACAATATCTGTCAAATTTTAAAATAAAAAATGTGGGCATTTCAACAACAATCTCTGTCAACTTTTAAAAGAACAAATGTGGGCATTCAACAACAATCTCTGTCAACTTTTAAAGCAAAAATGTTGGCACTTAAACGACAATCTCAGGCACATTTTAAATGGAAAAATCGTGGTTTCCCTTTTTCATTGCCCGGATGCCAAATGCAAACGCATATACGAATGACCAAGCACCCTTCCCTTACCAGGATACCAATTATAAAAATGCAGACAAGGAAATGATTTCATTTTTCCATTGCCAGGATACCAATAAAACACATACATGAATAACACAAAAACGTTTTTTCATTTCCAGGATACCAATTATAAAAATGCAGACAAGGAATCAAATCATGTTTCCATTGCTAGAATACCAATACAACGCAGACATGATTAACAAATAAAAATGTTTTTTTCCATTCCAGGATACCAATACAAAAATACAGACATGAAATCAATTTGTTTTTCCATTGCCAAAATACCAATACAACGCAGACAAAAATAACAAATAAAAACGTTTTCCATTCCAGGATACCAATACAAAATACAGACATGAAATCAATTTGTTTTTCCATTGACAGAATACCAATACAATGTAGACAACAGTAAGAGAAACGCAAGGATCGAATGGGAAAATTCATTGAAATGATCGCAGGGATTCTATTGGTCAAGGCGCAGAAAAAACCAACAAGGATGCAAGATAATATGTACACAGAGGTCATTGCTAGATGGTGCAAGTCAAACAATCAACCAAGGACAATAACAGAGGTAGACGACTAACAGGAACGTCATTCGTTCATCATCCACGCACAGAAAATAAGGGTGTTGAGATCCATAGGTCTATTAATGTCGAAGCGACGACCGTAGATCAAGTTGTTGGATGAAGGCTCAGGTGAGGGCTGATGAGCTAGGGATGAAAGGAAAAAACAACCACAATCTTCACAAATTAATACAATACAGGGCGGTCAAGACATGTCAGGAATCGAAGGCCATGGGAGTCAATCAATCTTTGAGTTATAGGCCATGGGAGTCAATCAATCTTTGAGTTATAGGCCATGGAAAAATTCAGTCATCAACTAGAACGCTAAGACAATCAATTTACTTACCCAATTAAACCTGCAGATCCAAAGCATAAATCCTACTGCAATCTACCATGCAAAAATAAAGAAAGCATACCGTTTCCTAATCGCCTGCTCTGAGTTGATGTCTCGTGCACTCCGTGCAACTCCCACTTGTCGATTGATGAGTCTTCACCGGTACCTCCCAGCCAATGCTAGGGGTACTCTTCTTCCCCCTTAGCCCCCCGAGCCGCAAAGGGGCCATGCACACTAACCAGAGAATCAACTATCTCCCAGCTCACCTCGCAAGGCCAAGTTACCACTCCTCACCGAGATGGGTATCCCAATTCCCACAAGCTAAGTCAGTCAAGTATAAATTTATGCAACGTAACGTTACGCCAAACAGAAGAGATCTCTCTTCCTCCTCCTCCCTCCTTTATATAAAATTTTGAAGTCCTTTACCTTCCCAAAATCTCATTTAAATTAATGTTTAATAAATTAATTCCTACAAATCCTCCCCGTACAAGTGTCACCCATCCCCTTCATTCCTCCATAAATTAATTTCTTTAATTAATTAATTACCCCTATTTCCCTCACCCACGTAAATTCAATCCTAGAATCGCTCCTAGGTGTCCCTATATTCCCTTACAAGTTTTAATGACTTTCCCCAATACCAATTTACTAGTTGAGTTAATTTATAAAGTTCTTAAATGCTAGATACCTTACTAAGTTTGACTTTCTTTTTTTTCCCTTGTGTTTCCCTTTTCTTTTTATGTTTCCCTATTTTCCTAGTTTCCTAATTATTTTAGATTTCCCTATTTTCCTAGTTTCCTAGTTTCCTAATTATTTTAGATTTCCCTCTTTCCCCTTTTCATTTAGAACTCAATTTGGCAAGTGTAGAAATTAACTTTTCCCTTTTCCATTTTTAATTAATAATTTTTAAATTATAATAATACAATAAAACAATTATTTCCCCTTTTTTAATTTTTATCCCAACATATTTTTACGAATCAATTAAATTTCTTACTCCCTTCTTGTTACAAGATTAATGAATATTATCTTCTTTATTAATGAATATTATCATCTTCACCGGGTCGTCACACTGGAAATGTGGCTCCCCACATTCCAACATACTTTCTTCGGTCCAGTAATCCTGGTAACTGAAGTAAAAGATGAATTCTAACACTAAGGCCAACACAAACTTGTTGACCGTAAGTTTCTCGGTAATTTGGGTGCTGAGCATACTGAAGTAGCTCCAAAACGGGCCTCGTACTTGGGCCCCATGCGGTTGCCTTGTCGCAAGGCATCGAACTTGTGGAGCTGATGCTCAATGAATTCCTCAGAAGATACCTCTCCTGGAACTGTTCCGCAAACAGTTCCCAAGACACTTCATCGATGACCATGTTCAAATGTTTTAGGAGTGTCTTCCACCATAGAAGAGCGCTCCCCTTCAGTTGAAATACCACCCTGTAGACCTTCAAGCTGGAGGTCGTAATCATGAAGCATTAAGCACAACACCTTTCCCTAAAACCGTGCCTCGATGAAACAGATGTCTTCCACACTCGTGGACTCGAGAACTCAACTCTCTTGAGTTCTCAGTGGATGCTAACGGTACTAGATAGGGCACGTTGTGGACCCTCAGGGGTACAGGTGCCCTGGCCTCCTCTCAGTACCGATGGTGAATCAAGGCCCTTTCACATTACCTGGAAGATCCTTGTCAGACCATTGTCATCCCTTACAGCTAGTGAATCCAGCCCAAGGACTTGTCCCTTGCCTTGGGGCTTCGACTTCGAGGGTGCAGAAACCTCTGCAAGCATCAAAATTCCTTCCATAGCACCACATTGCGAACCTCTGAGGGTCCTCTAAATGAGATCACCGGATGAACTCGTTAAAGTTTTAAGCAGCGCTAGGTTGATACTCAAAGGTTTACTGCAGTGGAAAGCAAGGCGATCAACAATCGCAGGGTTGAACCCGCTCTGATACCATATGTAACGGCCCCTTCGTTACGACTACAAGCGAAGCAAAAGTGCAAATTTTTTTTTTTTTTTTGAAAGTTCAAGAAGGCAATGATGACAAAATTTTACCTCAACACTGACGACAAATGTAAGCATGCAGTCCAGGCAACAGAAAACTATGACTTAACGCACTAGCACATGAGAAACGGGTGAAACATGCGTTAAGACAAGGAGAAACGACTACCCTCCCAATACAACAGGACCCCGTCTACAAGCCAAGGGACAACATCCCCCTCCCGACACAATGACCTTGACGAACAAATACTAGAACCTCAAGGTGCGCGAACCAAATGCATAAAGGCGTTCAACCTGTGCGCAAAAACAAACTTACAACACTCACACAGAAGGCACCAACTCTAGACAAGTTATCATTCGCTACTATCCAAATAGTGCACGCCATGATCCCCTCATCAAGAATCATGTCATTCCCTGGTGATAGATGCATCAATAACCTTGGCGCAACACATCCTATCTGGACCAAGGAATCTAGAAAACTATGACATGCTAAGAACAGAATATTGATAGGGAGACTATACCCACACCCCACACAAATGGTGGACGAGACATAAGAGGAAGACTACCAGGGGAGTCACGGCTTCGTCAACCACCCAACCCAATCATCAAGTCTAAACTAGTCAACAGTTACAAATTGATTTTGACATTGAATATCCATCGAAATTTAGCAAGTCTAAATTATAATTTAGTATTTAACTTACCAACTGATTAACAATTAATACAATCCAATAGGCCATTCTACTTTACACCATAGTCGTTACTTTCAATCTAAATAACATCACCTTCGAATCAATCGACAATTCTACATTACAATCAAGCATTAATTTCAATCGAAATAACCTCAATTACGAATCAGTTCAGCAATGTCGCATTATGATTTAATCATTAACTACAAATTAATTTAGCAAGATTAATCTATACTTTGGTCAATACTCCTAAACTCATTTAACCATTAATCACCATCTAAAAGGGTAATTCTAAGTTAATCCCYGAAATTACAATCTAACTATCAAATGACAATATATAACTACATTAGCCACATCAATGTAAAATGCTACAATATAACACTTGTAATCATTTAAATTACACATGTCATCTATCTAATATAACCATACCAAAAATAACTAGTTTTCTGTAACATTAGGAAGGGAACTATTGACTGTTAACATCATTGTAACAATTGACATCATTGTGGCAATTAATATTAAGAAGGAATCTGATGTCCTTTGACAATGTTGTAGCAATTAGCCTGGAAAATAACATGGCAGTTACATAGCAATTAATCTGACCAATAACATGGTTGTAACAATTAATGTTTGGCAGTGAGAATGTTGGGTACACTCAAATTGAAGGAGAATAAGAAGACAAAACAACTGCAGAAGGATCAACTCGTTTAGATAAACATTGTCATAAAAGAGAAA
>JZKD02S2234878.1:26701-37755 GCA_000966675.3 Picea glauca
ATGAACCCTACAAACAAAAAGTCTAATAGTTTTTAATCAACGTTGCTTTTAATGGGATTTTTTACGTCACAAGGTATGAAGGTGAAACTGATGGTGTGTAAAGACTCAAAGAAAAATGAACAAGAAATTCTTGGAAACAAAAACTTTTACGAAAATGCAAAAACCAACAACTTTTCAACAAGAAAGACTTATTTTCTTTTTGAATTTTCTAAGATTTCATGCAGAAAAACATCAAGGAATTTTGCTCAATCTGCGAGCTACTTATGCGCTAAATGCACTGCAAAACTTATGAAAAAAACTTCTTTCTAGCTACTAATGCAACAACACAATCTTCAAACTAAGAAGAAAATGAAAAAGATAAATTTTTTTTTTTATTTAATTGCAAAATGAAGCAAACAAGGGAAAATGCCGACAAGCACAAAACCAAGAAAACAAAATAAAATTCTGGCTTAAAGCACAGATCGCGAAGAACCAGAGCACCGATTCTAACACTTGTCTAAAAACCATAAAACAATTTTTTTTTCTTTTGTCTTTTCTATCAAAACATCAACTAATAAAAACACAGGCTAAGGATAAGAGGCCCTAACCTGTTGACTGTGCAACCCTAGACTCAAACCCCTGAGAGGAACACTTCTCACCACAGGGGGGGATGACTGCCCCACCTAGGCTGAAAAGAAACCAATCAAGCCCGCGACTGTCACTGAAATAGCACGCGTGCAAATGCGTGCTGAGCTATAACAATGCGCGGGTACCTGCGGGCTAAACTTGAACAGGCTGTGGGTCTGTATAAAATCTAAGACAAAACAAAACACAGGCAGCCCAGACCTGAAAAAGGCCTCTGGTATTGACAACCAGGGTCTCTTAAAGGCTTGGATGCTTCTACTTTAACAGAAAAGGGAAATGAATGCAAAAGATAACAGACAAAATAAAGCAGACTGAAAACAAGACAGTGAACCAGCAAGACCCAGACAGGATCCAGAAATCTCCCTGAGAATGTAAAATTCTGACAGGGAAGAGGAGTCTGCCTCTTGAGATCTCTGAGCCCTACACGCTACTAAAACCTCTGCAGCAAGCGTTCAAACGCAGGCTGTAGAAGGTTAGGACGTGGGTTACACGTGTGCATGCCTTCTGCAGGCCGCGTGTACCTCTGTGTGTCTCGATAATAAATGTCAAGCAACAGTCAAGGAAAAGCTGGTATTAAGAACCAGGTTCCCTACTAGCTCTGACCTAACAGAAAACAGACAAACAAAGAAGCAGAAAATATAATTCTTTGCACTACCCAAAAACCTTAATTAAATATGGAAACCCTAAGAGTAATGTCCCCAGTACGGTCGCCAATTCTGTTGTTGGGAAATAATACCCTACGGACTAACAAGCTAGGGCTGAACTTGTACGTAGATCATGACCTTAAAGAAAACACTTTTATCCTATCACCCCAATACTCAAACCCCTTTTTCACACACAAGCATGGAAAAGACCTACTAACCTTTTTCTATCGATGTTTGATGTAGATCCTTCGTTGCGCTTTATCCTCTTGCTTTTGCTGCTCCTTCCAAAGACAATCCTGCAATCAAGACAAAACACTACGCATGCATGCTATTCTTCTACCTAAGGGTTAGAGATTAAGCATAAATCAAATAAAATATATATCACTCGTGCATTGGGATGGGAAAAGTATTCTTTTACTAATATCAAGATGAATCAACTTACAATAATGATAGAGACCGGCCACCGTTCCTTGATCCTGATCTTGGGCTCCTCCTCTTCTTTGTCCTCCAACTTCTTTGCTTGAATTCTTCTTAGGCTTGAGAAAAGGCTAAAGGGTTGGGACAAAATGGATTCAGCAATTGGGCAGAATTTCTTTGCTATCTTTTTCCTCTTCCAAATAGTACCCCTACCCCTTCTTTTATAGGCTAGAAGGAGCTAGGGTTTTGGACGAACTCTCGGCCATGCATGGATGGGAGTTTCAGTTAACTGACCCAAAGATTTTCGTCCCGTCGGCAACTTTCCTGTTTTTGTGCTTTGTTAGGTAAACGCGGGCTATAGTAGGCCAACCAACGTTTCAACGTGTGCAGTAGTAGGCCTGCCAGCGTTCCAATGCGTGCAGTAGTGAGTTAGGGCATGTTTCACTTGATTTAAGAGGATTTTTAAGAGTTTGTTCAGCATGGATTTGGCAAGGAAGGGTATGAGTTGGCATGATGCCAGGTAAGCATGGATGGTGCAATTTAGGGTTATAACATCTTTTTCCAGCACTCATGTTTGGTGAGTCATTGTATGCAAATTCTGCTTGCGGCAGAATCTGATCCCACTGATTATGGTGCTCAGTGACCAGACTCCTTAATAAGTTTCCTAAACTTCTATTTACCACCTCAGTCTATCCATATGTCTGAGGGTGATAAGCTAAGTTGAAGGACAAATTTTTCCCCAACTTCTTCCATAGTGTTCTCCAAAAGTGACCAACAAATTTTGTGTCTCTGTCTGAGACAATGCTTCTGGGTAGGTCGTGAAGTCTTACAACTTCCTTGAAAAACAGATTTGCAACATGTGTTACATCATTGGTCTTCTGGCATGGAATAAAATGTGCCATCTTTGAAAATATATCCACCACCACAAATATGGAATCAAATCCTCTTTGCGTTCTTGGTAGTCCTAACACAAAATCCATGCTTATTGCATCCCAAGGCCTCTTTGGTATTGGCAATGGTTGATACAATCTAGTGTTCTGTATTTTTCCTTTTGTATGTTGGCAGATTCTACATCTGTTCACAAAATTTATCACTTCTGTTCTCATACTTGGCCAATAGTATGAACTTCTCAACTGTGCAAATTTTTTATCATGGCCAAAATGTCCAACCAATCCTCCACTATGCTTTTATTTCAAAATGTTATCCCTCATTGAGCACTTTGGTATGCACAATTGATTCCCCTTGAACAACAATCCCTCTTGAACCATGTATTATGTCCACTAGCTTTTATCTCTCAGCACAGGATTCACACATGCTTCATATGCTTCTTTGAAATCTGTATCGTCATAATACATGTCCTTAAGGTGTTCAAACCCCAAGGTCTTCAGCTGAAATTCCTGCAGAATTAAACATCTCCTGCTCAATGCATTAGCAATCTTGTTAGCATTCCTAGAGATATGTTTTATGAAAAAAGTAAAATTTTTCATAAATTCAACCCATTTTGCATGCCTCTGATTCAATTTTTCCTGCTTGGTTATGAATTGTAAAGCCTGGTTATCGCTATAAAAGACAAATTCCCATGGGACAAGACAATGTCTCCATTTCTTCAAGGCTTGAATTATGGCATAAAAATCCTTGTCATATGTGGAGTATTTCCTCTTGGTTTCATTCAACTTCTCATTGAAATAGGCAACAAGTCTATTATCCTGACTCAAAACTGCTCCTATTGCAACTCCACTTGCATCACATCTCACCTGAAATGTCTTTTCAAAATTCGGCAAGACCAAAATCAGTCGTTTTGTTATTTTCTCCTTCAGTATATTGAAGCTCCTCTTGGCCTCCTCTGTCCATTTAAAAGACTTGTGCTTTTTTTTCACAGTATCCATCATTGGTGCACAAATTCCACTGAAGTCTCCGATGAACTTCCTATAGAAACTCACTAATCCATGGAATCTCCTTACCTTGAACATGCTCCTTGGTGACAACCATTCTTTGATTGCTTTCACCTTCTCTTGATCCATCTTCAGTTCATTTGAAGAGATCAAAAAACCCAAATAGATGAGTTCTTTCTTTATAAAAGAGGACTTCTTCAAATTTATCAACAACTTCTCCTGTTGTAGTCTCCTCATCACTAATGCAAGGTGCCTCAAATGCTCTTCTTTAGTCCTACTAAAGATCAGTATATCATCCAGATATACAATGACAAACTTGCCAATGAAATCTTTCAGTATTTCATTCATTAGCCTCATAAAAGTACTTGGGGCATTTGTTAAGCCAAATGGCATAACAAGCCATTCATGCAAACCTTTGTTTGTCTTAAAGGCTGTCTTCCACTCATCACCTTCTCTCATTCTAATATGGTGATATCCACTTTTCAAATCTATTTTTGAAAAGAAATTTGCTCCACTTAAGAAGTCCATTAAATCATCCATTCTTGGCAAAGGAAATATATACTTGATGGTGATCTTGTTAATGGCTCTCGAGTCTGTGCACATTCTCCATCCTACATATTTCTTTGGACTCAACACGGTTGGTACTGCACATGGACTCAAGCTCTCTCTGACCAAACCCTTGTCTAACAATTCATGGAATTAGTTCTTCACTTCCTCATTCTCTCGAGGTGTCAGTCTGTATGTTTCTTTGTTTGGCAGACTTTCTCCCAGTATCAAGTCAATACGATGACTGATACTTCTGATGGGTGGCAATGAGTTAGGTAGCTGATCCACCACTATGTCAGCAAAATTATCCAACAATTCCTGAACTTCTTCAGGCAAATCCTCCATCGAAGTACTTGTAAGGATCACTTTGGGTTTCCTCACCACAACAAACCACATCTCCTGTTCTTCCTTGACTTCTTTCAGGAGTTCCTTCCCACTCATGAGAAGTATTCTTGTGATGGAATCCTCTTTCACTCTCTTCTCCTCTATTGGAAGCAACATGTGTGTTCTACCATTCTTCTCTAGGGTGCATGTATTTTTCCTCCCATCATGAATGACATTCCTGTCAAACTACCATGGTCTTCCCAACAAAATATGGCATACATCCATGGGAATTATATCACATATAATTTCATCTCTATATCCTCCTATCTTAAATTCAACCAAGCATTGTTTAGTAACCATTACCTGGTGTCCTTTCTGCAACCATGAGACTTTGTATGGCTTCGGGTGTGCAATTGTCTCCAGCTCCAATTTCTCCACCATCTTCGTGGATACTAAGTTGTCAGTGCTCCCACTATCAATTATCACCTTGCATACTCTGTCTTTAGTCTTGCAAGATGTTCTGAAGAGATTGTTCCTCTGCACCAACTTTTCAATTTCTACCTCTGGTTTTAAGAGAACTTTCCCCAACATCAGGGATCTTCCATCCTATGCTCCTTCTGCTTCAACATCCCTTCTTTGTGCTTCTGAAATGTGAGCTTCACCTCCTCCTTCTTTATTTTTCTTGGGACATTACCAAGACACATGTCCTATATTTCCACAAGCATAAAATCTTACATCTCCTCCTCCTCTTCTTCCTCTTCCTCTAGAAGAATTTCTTCCACCACCCTGTCTTTCTCGGGAACTTCCTCCTCTTTTCAAGTGACTGTGTGGTTTTTCAGTCTCATCCTTAGACTTATGCACTCTATCATGGGTAACTCCCTTTCTTTTGTTTGGGGATGGGTTTTTACCTCTCCCTCTCTGGCTTTGCTTTCTGGCCAACTTCTCCTCTGCCTTCAGCGCAAACTGATAAGCATCCTCCATTTTCCTTACTGACATCATGTTGAGCTCATACTGGATTTCATATCTCAGGCCATTTATATACTTGGCAACTTTTTATTCATCTCTCTATCATTGTCCGGTTTTGATGTTCAACCTATAGAACTCCTTTGTGTACTCATTGATTGTCATCCCTTTCTATCTTAGGTTCTGCATTTTCCTGAACATATTGATTTGATAGTCTTTGGGCATGAACTTAGCCTCCAACTTGGCTACCATTCTATCCCAGCCTTTTATCTTCTGCTTTCCCTTGCTTCTCCTCTCAGCCTGCAGTTCATCCCACCACAGTGTTGCATGTCCTTTTAGTCTGGTGATAGCATGACTCACCCTCCTTTCTTCATCGAGGTCTTCATAGTCAAAATATTTTTCCATGGACCTTATCCAATCCAACAACTCTTTGGCATCTAAATTGACTTCATACATTGATACCTCTATCTTGGCTCTACCCCCCAATGTAGCAACTGCTCTCAGCAAGCGTTCTTCGACAACATCTTCTCTTGCAGCTTCTCTGACAACGTTCTCGCCCACTGCTTCTTCACTCTTTGCATCACTAACATCTCCAACATTAGGTGCTCATCTCTGTGCTACCTCCATCACCTCTAATCTTGCACAGAGTTCTCGCATATCCATTTCTACAACTTGATTGGCCAAAGGTGGCTCCACTCGTCTCCTTGGCAGAATTGTGTTGTGTGTTTGCTACACAAATAATACAACTTTGAGTCGTTTTTCTTCTTCGCCTGAAATATACAAACACAAATCAACTTTGATACCACTTGATGCAGACCCCCTTTCTCTCCAAAGGGTCGCGCAACCTCCCATTCTAGGATCGATTAAGAACTGATTCTGATTGACTCCTCGAGTCTCTTCTAGACCCCAAACCCACTTACACAGGTCCTTCCTCTGAATGTGCAGGTCGTATGAGACCGACGACTTCTCTCTTGAGTGTTGTTCAAACCTCAAATCTAAATGAGCACTATGTCTTTTCTGCTGAGCCCTTTCTCTCTTGTGACCATTGGTGGTGACCAAGCACCTGAGTGAAAGGCACATCACAATTTCATGTTTTGCGATTTTGGGAGTGGTAGTACCTCCACTCCCTCGATAGCCAAAATCACAATGACTCGAGGCCTATGGTCTAGATCTTCCCTTGATCAACGACGATGATCAAATCAACATTTTGTGTTTCGCGACCTTGGAGCCTCCTTGCCTTTGTTCTCCTGATGACCAAAATCGCGATGGCACTGGATCAACAATCTAGACTTCTCCTTCGATCCGAAGGTCATGATGGCTTCAAGACTTCGCGTTTCGCGAAGTCGAAAGACTTTTCACCTCCGATCCTCCGATCCTCGAAATGAAAAAACTCTTCCTGGACACTCAATGGTCCAGATCTCTCCTAGATCCAATGACTCGGGATTTAGGCTTCACACATTCTTAGCATTCTTCCCTTTGGCTTCTCCAAAATGTGAGTCAACGAAATGCTAAACATTCGCCACACGTCCCTCCTGATGGGTGGTTCTAATTTTCTAGCGTTCAGATCGAATGACTGAGATATTTTCCCCCTTACGCTTACGCTATCTTCAGAGTTGGAAGATTTTCGAAGGATTCAAAGGCTTCGACCTTTGTCCTTCCCGCGAGACCATTTCTTGGATCTCGTTAACACTTATGCAAATTTTTATTCCTCCTGAGATTCGTCTCGTGAAGACTTTGATTTCCTGTGCACTCCTTGCGTTTAGAGATTTGATAACTCAGATCCTAAGGATTTATCGAGGAGAAATTCCTCTCGTCCTCCCGACATTCTTCTTTTCTGGTTCTTCGACTTCTTGCAAAGTCCCTTCGACACTTAGTCGATTCTTGGATCTGTGCACTCCTTGCACCAGATATTTACACAAGGTTTTGGGTTCTTGCGGATGACTGTGCACTCCTTGCACCAACCTCTTTGCACTCCTTGCAAAGGGAATGTTTTGTGTTATCTCTTCTAATATTTAGAACCGAAACATATTTCGTAAATGCACTTCTTGCATTCTGTGTGCACACCTTGCACTACCTCAACAAAAGAGAAACAATTGAACCTTAGCATAACATTCACAATTCTATTCACTCATAATGAGATTCATTCATTCACTCATGAAAACACAATTAACATAGAATTGCAAACAATGTTGACACCATGCATTGGATCAATTTTTCCTATGTTATATTCAAAGTGAAAATGGTTACAATTGAAATAAAAAAAAAACCTGAAAAACTGAAATGTCCTACTGACTTGCAGCTAACATCTATTCTACAACCAACCACCAACTAGCCCCATTTAGGCGTACAAAACCTCTATTTATATTAGAGGCTTCTTAGGGTTTTTTTCTTGGCTACTTGTCTACTCTATAACTTAACCTAATGACTATCTAGACCAGTCTCATTCTAGAGTAGGAGTGGAAACTCTCACTTCACTCACAATCATTCAAGCATGCCTCAAAGATGTTTTCGACACCGAAGTTCAAGCGTTCCTCAAAAGATTAATTCTGGCACTGAGTTAAGGCAAAATTCAAAATATCTGTTGTGACTGCCAACGTTGAGATTTCATACTAATTCCTTGACGTTGATAGGTATTTCTCCATGCGATTGCTAATGATGCTCTTGCATCAAATATTCACCTCCATTTTTTGATATGAGACACTTCAACCTTTTTCCTGTTTCATTCTCAACCAAAAATTTCCATTTCTTAAAAGTATCAAAAACATCAGATTTTTTTCGAATGCAATAAACCCAAGTTTTTCTAGTTGCATCATCAATAAAAGTAACACAATAATGAGAACCACCAAGAGATGATACCCGAGTTGGTCCCCATAGATCTATATGCACAAGCTCTAACCTTTGACTCTTCTTTTCTTTTCCGACTCTGAGAAATCTGATTCTCTTTTGTTTTACATAAAGACAATTCTCATAGAAATCCAAATCAATTTGTTGAAGATCCATCAACAAATTTCTTTTGTGAAGTATTTGCATCCCCTTCGCACTCATGTGTCCAAGCCTATGATTCGACAATGTTGTATTCTCTCTTGTAGAAGCTAAAGAGATAGAAGAGTCAATATTACCAATACATAAATACAATGTACCTACCTTCTCTCATTTTGCTATCAGTAGTGATCCTTTGGTGACCTTCCACACCTTATTTGTAAATATGGATATACAACCTTCACTTTCCAACTACCCTATTGAAATTATATTTTTCCTTAGATATGGAACATGTCTTACCTCTTTCAACAACCATTGGTTTCCATTCCTTTTCTTTATTATTACCCTTTCCATTGCAACAATTTTGCATGGTGCATCATCACCCAAATGAACCTGTCCAAAGTCACCTTGAACATAATCTGGAAAATGTTTCCTATGGGGTGTGGTATGAAATGAAGCCCCTAAATCTACCACCCAAGACTCATAAATATTATCTATAGAAAGAATCAATGCATCTTGTAACACATCAACTGTTACATTTGCTTACTGATTTTTTTCCTGTTGTCGATCTCTTTGTTTCTTTGGAGCTCTGTAGTCTTTCTTCATATGTCCTTTCTTTCCACAATTCCAACACTCTAGCTTTTCAAGTTTGGATTTGGATATTACTTTCTTATAATTCTCATGTTTCCCTGAGCCCTTTCCTCTATCCTTTTGTCTTCCCTTGTTCTCCATGTTTAATGCATTACTTGATGTCTCACATGTGCTTTTACGTCACATTTACTCACTAAGGATAACACCAACAACATCATCAAATTTTAAAGTGTTTGAACCATAGACATAGTTACTTACAACCATGACCAAGCCATTCTAGCTTTTTGGCAATGAGCACAATATTAGAAGAGCCCTGACCTCATCATCAAAGTCCACTTTTATAGAACTTATCTGATTAGTAACCGTATTAAATTCATTTAAATAATTTCCAACAAACCCACCTTCTCACATAATCATATTAAATAATATCTTCATTAGAAATACCTTATTGGACGTCGATGGTTTTTCATATAGTTTAGCCAATGCGTCCATCAACTACTTCATTGTCTTTTCTTTCGAAATATTGAAATCCATTGACATTGTCAGGCTTAGCCGTATTGTTCCTAGTGCCTTTCTATCAAGAACCTCCCATTCTTCGTCCTTCATGGCCATCGAATTCTTTGCTATTCCACCCAATGGTAGGAATAGATCCTTTTGATATAAATAATCTTCCATTTGCATCTTCCATAACTAGTAGTTTTGGCTGTTAAATTACTCGACCCTAAACATTCCATCTTTTGCCATTGCTCCCACTCGAACTAGGAACCCTATTTTCCTATGAGTTACCTTTCGCTTTGATACCAGTTGTTAGAAAAACAGGATTGCAAAGATATAAAATAAAACAAATGTGGAAATAAAACACAGAAGATACACAATACAATAGAGACACAGATATACGTGGTTCAACTAGTGTGGGCTACGTCCACCAGATAAATTGCCAGGTCCTTCTTTTATTATTATCCAACAAATGAAGGGATACAACTTACAACACAACTGATGCAACTTCCTCTTCTTTCCCTCACACTCTCCTCACTCAAAATGCAATATTCAAAATTATACATAGCCGNGTATAAGAGTTACACCAATACACCACAATACACCATGCACAATATATGAGAAATACTCAATAGTTATTGTTCAAGGGAAGTAATGACTTCCAAAGGTAGCTACAACTTCCAAATGAAAAGGGAGGGATAAACCTCCAAGAGGAAGATATAATCCTCCAATATCAAGAGAAAGTTTAACTCTCCATCCTTGCCTCTTCCTTCCACCCAAGAATATATGAGAGATAATAAAACTTTACATTAAATCATCACCATCAACCAATCATCACATAGAACCTGATAATGCTTCTTGATACTTCTTCAATTTCTGAAATTATTCAATTGTTGGAGTACTATGATCCTGTATATAATATTACTCAATGTATTCTCTGAAACTCCTCCAAGTTTCACTCCTTGAATCCTCCCTAAAAAGAAGTTATAGAAAGAATGGCAGACTTTATTCAATTCTGATATATTTAAGAGACTGAACTTGTACAGAATGCCCCACGCTCAATATTTAACATCTGATTTGGAAACTCACACAAAATAAACTACATTCTGTACTCTTTCCAATGCAATTTATCCCACATCATTTGGATTCTCGATGAAGAAGTTATGACTGTTTTACCTGGAACACTTGTTTATTGACTAGCTTCAGGACTGGTCACAAACCCTATCTTCCACAGAGTGTATCTCTATAATTATAGCGAATCAAGAGCTTAAATTTTTACCAGATGTACCTTGATATGTCTTCTCAATACCATAGCAATTTAACCATCTAAATCATTATAGAAAAAACGTTATGGCAAAAATGGTAAGATGACCTGAAAATAACATACCTTAGAACACATCACCAAAAGACTTCATCCTCCCTTGAAATCCGGCCTTCTTTACTTCTTATTATCTCTGAAATTCAACTTGTGTAAAAATGAATGTATAATGATGTTTATTTATACCATTTATGTCACTTCATTTTAACATTAGGGCCGACCTGACACTTTCTTATTTTGTAATTCTTTTCTTTAATTATC
>JZKD02S2234889.1:0-32715 GCA_000966675.3 Picea glauca
CTCAGGTCATTAAATGTGGTCAGCAGTTAATTTATTATTTTGTTAACTGCAATTATCCCTTAATTAAATCTTACTTAATAATCTTTAACCATTTATCAATTTAGGGTCGTTACACAACCCTTGTTGAGCCTTAGAAACAAAATCAAACTAGTGAGCTAAACCACAAACCCATAGAAAAATAGCAAACCAAGAACAAGTTAGATAAACTGAAGACGGATGATGATGATATTGAGAAGAAGAACCAACATTCAATGAAAGCCTCCATCCAACTCGAATATTGAATGAATCCTTACAAAAATCCAGTATGTGCCATAGCACCTCTATATGAATCACTCAACCAATGCCCAAAGAAATTTAATGCCTGCCATACCATCATTGAATATATCCCATGACAACTTGCCACCACCTTTTGCATGCCAAACTTTGAGGAAAATGTCACCCTGCTCACAATCAATGGAAAACAAGAAAAATAGATAATCAAAAAATGAAAAATAAAAATACTTTATTTCTAAACTTAAAGAAAACTACATGCCCATGAAAAATCAAAGCATTGTAATGAAAAACTAATGCAACATCATGCAAACTAAATGTCTTGCAGGGACATAATAACATGTAAACACAGAAAGCAAAGAGAAGGGAAGAAAAAGAAAAAAAATGAAAGAAATTGAGAATACCTAGCGCCTATGACAATGATTTCTTACAACTATTGGGAGGTTTCTTCCCCCCAAAACTGAAATATATGTATTAATTTATGCAATAGTGATGGATTTCTTAAACTCCAACCCTCTTGGATTTCATGGAAAACAAAGTTGTTGAAAAAACACCCAATAGTGATGGATTTCTTAAACTCCAGCCCTCATGGATTTCATGGAAAGCAAAGTTGTTGAAAAAACACCCAATTTATTTAGAAGTTTTTCTTTGAGAAAGGTGGTGGAAGAGATGTTTAAGTGTGTAAAACATAATATTGAACTCTTTGCATATTGGCTAATACTATGGCATGCACAAATTCCTCCCTTTAGTATACAAGGCATTAATTCAAGTCCTTCTCATCCAATTGTTGATGCAAGAGTTCATAATATTTCTTTAATAAATATTGATATTGCCAAAGAGATCAAAGTTGTCATTCTAAAGTGGAAAAGCATCATTGCAAAGACGGAAAATATTGAACTATTCATTTTAGGTTAGGAAAATACCTAGATATACATAGAGGGATAAAGAATTTTCTATGGAATTGATGATTGAAAATATACAATTTATGAGTATTATGTAGTCTATTGATGCAAAAGTATCTCTAGTTATCAAACAATCTTGCATCAAATAAAAAATAATTCATTTTTATTTTCTATTTGTTTCAAAAGAATTCTTAGTTTTATAATGCAGAATACTTTTTTGAAGGTAGAAAAACCCATCATAACTCACTTGTTAATAGGTAATGAGGATAATTGACACTAGCTATTATTTGCGAATTGAATCATTATCATTATTCAAGGAAAACCACACCCCATGAAATGACTCTTACATGATTCACAAGAGGATAGACTTTCTCTCTAGTCAAATGCTTTTGGGTCTTGGGCCATTAACCCATTTCTTATATATGAGGAAGACAAGCTCTGAACCAATTAAAAACAATTTTAAATCTTACTCTAAAACTAAAAAATAACATTAATTTAAATAATATTTAAAAAAAATCCAATATTTAATTAATAAAACATTTTTTTAATTTAAATTAATTTAATTTTATAAATTATAAAAAACAATCAATACTTTTCATTATACAAAATCTTTACAACATTTAAATTTTTAAATTTAAGTTATTTGTATAACAATTCCTTCTACAACCATTAAATTACAACCTAATTAATAATAATCCTCTAATAATGAACATTTAGTATAATAATAATTGATTCAATTCATTGTGCATTAGATTTGTGTGTTGAATCATGAATATTTAGTATAGCAAGTGCTACTGGAGTAGCTATGTCCATGGCTACCTGGAGTTGAAGAACATGTATTTATACCAAATGTGGAGTAGCTATGTCCTTTAGGTAAAGGATTATTTAAACCTTTAATAACAAACTGGGGTTGTGGTTCAATTATAGGTAAACTAGTGGGAGTTGGATCCAATGTTCTTTAATAGCATTGTCAATTTCTAAGCATGGTCAGAATCCATCTAACATCAGAAATTGGGTTTTTTCTAACAAATCCTTCCAAACAACTATTAAATATTTCTTGTTGAATAATGCATATTAGATCTGATCAACAGGTAAGCAAGACTACGATGATGGTCTAGAAGCACTTCAGCAGACTCCAATGCACTCATATGCAATTAGGCTTCAACAAATTCTTGAGAATAAACATGTCTCAAAAAATTATCGGTATTTTACATAATAATGAAAGCTAGACACGCTACAAACTATGTACCAGTTTGATACAGGTTAAGCAGTCGATTCTTCTGTCTACTCTGTTGATCCAGTACCATCATTAGCATATATAGTAGCAGAGCTAACAACACTACTAAGCATAGGTTGGGACCGAGCAAAGGCATAAGTAGCAATGATAACATAAGTATATTCAAACAATCAACTTTAGAAACTAATTAGAGGGAAGATAGCTGGTTCGAGTCCTGCTGATGGGAATTCTATATCCCAGCAGTTTCGTGTGTTATAGATGGAATTTAATTTCCGATTTGGCAATGAAACTGCTGGCGACTTACTATAAAATAGGGTAGGTGTTCCCTTATTCTCCTGTGATCGGTTGGAGTGTTTCACACGATTGGGCACTATCCAAACATGTCTTTGAACTCGCACCCGCACAATTGGATCAACGCCCATTGAGGCACCACCATTACTGCCTGGATTGAGTTTTTGCACAGCTTGAAAGAAAAAATTGAAGAATTTTTAAGATCTAAGACATAAAATGAGCAATTGCTTAAAATCCTGTTCAAGTCACTGGTTATTTTGCTACCTGTACATTTCGTACTCTTGAGATTCATTTACCTACATCAATATAATTTCATTTCATGATTTTATTTTATTTTCTCATTCCTTAGAAAACAAAATATCATTTACAAAAATCAACCAAGTAATTGATATTGTTTTGTTTCCCATTACCTTGTATGTTGTATGCAGTTCAGTAAAGTTTCAAAGCAATAGAAAGAAGAGGAAAAGGTAAGCAATTCAAAGCAATAGCAAGAAGAGGAAAAGGTAATCACCCAGTGAAGTAGGGACGCCTAATTAAATCAGAAGGTAGAAGCCTGAAGGTAGGGATGCCTGTACTTCTTAGCTAATTCTGTACTTGGCGATTTTGGTTGCATTACTTATTTGCAATCAGCGTGTTATTGTCTAATTGCATCATTGTTGTTGGTTTAAATGCATACTTATTTGGTTGAGTCCCCATTGAAAGACTTCCTTGCTACAAAAATATTGGGTATCCCTACTTACATTCACTTCCCATTTCTTAGAATAATCCATTTCCTAGAACAGCGATGAAGTCGATGAAACTGTTAGCTAAAAAACGTTGTATCTCTATCTGCAAGGTGGTGTTTGTATAGCTCTAGACAGTGTAATAAATAGGCTCTGAATTGATATGGATGGCGGTGATTAGAAAGATAGATGTTTCAATATCTATGCAATAAATATTGCAAACAAAATATAACTAGCACAGCTGCTAACTCGGGGCTGGTGAACGCCGAAAGGTGGCTTACAAGGTTGTTAAACTTTGGATTGGCTATTGTTGGTGATGCCAGCACAGAAAAAGTAAACAAAGTAATTAAGGGATAAACTCACAATTTTCTTTAAACTTAAAATTGCTGAGTTTGCTTCAGGTTATCATTTAACTATATAAGTTAGGGAACAATATGTATAGTTTTTAAGAAATCATTTTAAAATATAAATATGGTATTTATAAAAAAATATCACTCCAAAATAGATTTTGGAAAAGACATTTGATATTAAATTATATATAAAATATAAATGTATAACTATATATTGATAGAATGAGTGATTTAAATAGAAATATTGAGCGGGGGTGAATCAATATTGAAAACTTTTTACCATTTATAATCACATTAACTTATCAACAATTCCATTCACTTATGATTGCATGTAACATATCATAAACATATAACCACAAATGCACAATACACAAGAATTTTATGTGGAAACTCAAATGGGAGAAAACCGCATAACGATTTTTAATATATATCTTAAATATTACATTCATAGGAAGCACCAACTTCCAAGATTCTCCAACACCAACTAGGAGGCTCCAACTCCCTTATTTACAGGCTCCAACCTCAAGGAATACAACTCCCTAGATTCTATAGCTCCAACGAGAAGGAGACTTCAACCCCCTAATTTGAAGGTTCCAACCTAAATGAAGCTTCAACTCCCTAGATTCTCCAGCTCCATTTGGAAGGAGGCTCCAACCCCCTAGTTTTATGAGCACCAACTCAAAGGAAGCTGCAACTCCCTTGCAAGCACCAAACTACTATCTGAAGACACCAAAATTCCCGTGTGCCACTCAACCTCCCAGATATATAAATGAGAGATTCAACATGTCACTACAACTGTCATTACCACTGTCACTATCATTGTCACTGTCATTGTCACTATCTCTGCCACTGTCACTGTCATTGTCTATATCACTGTCATTTTCACTGTCACTATCACTTTCTCTGAAGAAGTCCATCGAGTCTCCAAAGTGGTCCCATTATGGCGTAGCTTTAAGCATGGCCCTCATGGGAAAATTATTTGAAGAAGTCTTTAAGAATCCCTAGAAATATGGTTAAGTGTTTAAGAATGCCCGAAGGTGTGGTCATGAAACCCAAATTTGACATTACAAACGCATGCAAAAACCACTCTCACTGTCACTGGAGATGTGTTCTAAACCGCACCTTGAACAACCAATCTGTCACGATACATTCTACACTTCTTCCATCAAACCACTCTGAATCTATCTTCTGCAAACAAGTACTTTAGACTACATGAATGATAGTTCTATAATAACTGCTTCTTAGACTCCCCCTCTTCAACATTCACATTTACTAGGAGTCTCCAAGCCTAATGACTTAGAACACTATAAAAACCTTCTCTACTATAGGATCATTCTTCTAAGTTATGACATCTTCCTCTTTACCTATAGATTCATCATGATCTCGCAATTCTGTAAATCCCGTGAGTATGATCTGTAGGAGTTCTTCATTCACCTGCTCTTCTTGTTTTGTTTTCTTCTCCAAACTTTCTTGTACATGATATTAGTGTTTTCCTTCATGGAAAACTTCATCATGCTTCTACAATCATGAGCTGTATGTCTATAGTTCTGGCATTTGTAACATTCAATATTGTAGAGGGCCACATAAACATCTATTGCTTGAACATTTCTTCTATACACTCTACAATCTATAGCCTTATGTCCAAAGTTATTACAAGTAAAACAATAACCATAAAATAAACTTATACCTAGGAGTGAATGATCTTGTTTGTGATGTAGTCCTTCTGGATTAATGCCTTAGATGATCATGATCTTCTCTTCTATTTTTTCCTTCACAATAATTGAAGCTTCTTTGATGCATGAAGGTAGAAGGTATTATTTGAGATACACGTCTTCTGTAATATTCTTCTCGAGTCCTCTCCAGTACTGGTTACTGATTTCACGTCCTTTTGATTGGATGATCTTCTTCTTTTCTTGTTGTCATGGAGATTTAACATTTCTTAGTATAAGTTTACTTGTATCCTAGTCTAGACTTGTCATAGTATGGTCTTTGAATGCTAATTATTTGATCCAATATTTTTGTGATGTTCTGGTGCATGTCCTTTTGCCGAAGTTCCTTTCTTAGTGAGACTATTTCTGCTTCCAAGCTATCCTTCATTTTCTCCTTTTCTTCCAACCGGTTTTTGAGTGTTTCTTGAATCCTTCTAGCTTCTTCTACTTGTACCTTTAGATTCATAATCATCTGCTGGAATTTTTTAGAGTTTTTGTTGGGATTTTGAGAACCCTCCTTTATCTTGAACAATTCTCCCTTAAGTGACTTGTTTTTATTCCTTTATCTTTTCAACTCACTTAAGGTGATGATTAATTTATCTTCAATATATACTTCACCTTACTATTCATCAATTTCAATGGTTTCTTTCTGAGTTTCCATTACCATGAAGAACACTCTTTCTGGGTCACTATAACTATCATTATCCTCATCAGATGAAGAACTATCTTCTTTTGAGTAGAGGATTTTCTTGAAGACTTTTCTTTTATTTCCTTTCTTGTTTCCCTTTTGATATTTCTTTTCTTTCTAGGGAACTTCTTCTTCATCACTTTCTACATTCTTAGAATAAGGATATTTAGAAGCAAAATGACCAATTTTACCACAATTAAAGCACATTAAGGGAAGCATACCTTTGTACTTTCTAGTTGCTTTCTTCAACTTCCTCATGAAGTTGGCTATTTCTTCATCTTCATTTGAATCATCACTGCAACTATAATTTGACTTTGATTTTTTCTTATTCTCCTTTGACTTCTTGGATGCTTTGAAATTTGCTTCCTTCCTCAATGGATTATCCTGCTATGTTTTCATTTCATAAGCTATAAGGATTCCATGTAACTCATCCGTGATCAACGTAGAAGTATATGTTATTTCTTATATGGATAAAATATTAGGATCAAATCTCATTGGAAGAGACCTTAATACCTTTGGAACAATCATTGGTTCTTTAATTTCTTCTCCTAATCCTTTAATAATGTTCACTATTTCATCAACTCATAGAAAATATGATGTAATATATTCATCTTCCTTCATTTTCAGTTGTTCAAATTGACCTCTATAAGTTTGAAGCTTGTCCCCTTTGACTTTGGCATATTACATTCAAGGGAAGCACCAAATTCAAATATTCTCCAGCACCAACAGGAAGGAGGCTCCAACCCCCTTGTTTATAGGATCCATCCTGAAGGAAGCTACAACTCCGTATATTCTCCAACTCTAACTAGAAGGAGGATTCAACCCCCTAATTTACAGGCTCCAACTTGAAGGAAGATTCAACTCTCTAGATTCTCCAGCTCCATCTGGAAGGGGGCTCCAACCCCCTAGTTTTATGAGCACCAACACAAAGGAAGTTGTAACTCCCCTGCAAACACCAACCTACTATCCGAAGACACTAATATTCCCATGCGCCACCCAACCTCCTAGAAATATAAATGAGATACTCAAACTATCATTGTAATTGTCACTGATACTGATACATCATCATCATAAGAAAATCAACCTATCATTGTCATTGTCACTGTCACTGTCTCTATCTCTATCACTGTCACTATCACTTTCACTGTCTTTGTCATTGTCACTAATATACTTTCATTGTTTCTATGACTATCATTGATACATAAAAAGTGGGTCCACATAAAGATCCTAGGTCCACATGGGTCCACATATAAACTCTAACATCACTTCTTAAATTTATCTCGTACACCTGTTTGGGACTAGTTTCTGGATTAGTCAGAGACCCTAAATTAAAACAACTATAACTCCATACCTGTAATGAATAAATATATGAAATATTTTACCTATTATTATTTAATATATTCTCTAAAATTACTCCAAGTTTTGATGCTTGATTCGTCATTGAAAGCGAAAATGGCAGGTATTCCTAAATTTTGACCTATTCTGGAGAGCAAACTTGTACAACATACCACATGCTCAATATTTGGTGTCTGATTTTGAAATTCACATACAAAATTTTAAATACTGTACTATTTCCAATGCAATTGATCTTACAAAATTTGTATCCTCTATGAAGAAGTTATGATTGTTTTACCCAGAACACATGTTTGAGACTAGTTACAAGACTAGTCAAAAAACCTATCTTCCACTGACTGTATCTCCAAAAATACAACGACCTAGAAGATGAAATTTGTACCACATATACATTGATATGTCTTCTCAATATAATCCAATTTTCACTATATGAATCATTATAAAAACAAAGTTATATATAAAATGGAAAGATGACCTTTAAAGAACATACCTTAGAACACATCATCACAAGACTTCAACTTCCCTTATAATTTTTCCCTTCTTCACTTCATCTTTGTTAGAATATTCACCAATACTGATAGGGGGGGTGAATTAGTACTGAGAAATTTTTACCACTTTTAAACATAACATGTAATCATCAACTTATCAACAATTTATCACTTTATGATTGGATTCAAGATATCATGAACAATACATAACATATAACCACAAATACACAATACACAATAATTTTGTGTGGAAAACCAAATGGGAGAAAACCACAAAATGATTTCTCATATATCATAAGATTACATTCACAACAAGCACCAACTTTCAAAATTCTCCAGCACCAACTAGAAGGAGGCACCAACCCCCTGTTTATAGTCTCCAACCTGAAGGAAGCTACAAATCCCTAGATTCTTCAACTCCAATTGGAAGGAGGATCCAACCCCCTAGTTTACAAGCTCCAACTCCCTGATTTAGCAACACCGACTGGAAGGAGGCTCCAACCCTTTTGTTTATATGCTCCAACCTAAAGGAATATATGACTGCCTGTATTCTCTAGCACCAACTGGAAGGGGGCTCCAAACCCCTTGTTTATATGATCCAACCTAAAGGAATATATGACTGCCTGTATTCTCTAGCACCAATTGGAAGGAGGCTCCAACCCCCTTTCCTTTCCCCTACCTTCCTCCTTGAAATATAAATGGAGACTCAACCTGTCACTGCCAATGTCACTATCACTGATATTGATACATCATCATCAACCTATCAATATCACTCTCACTGATACTGATACATCATCATCATCAAAACTGGATACACCATAACTGATACATCATCATCATCATCATCATCAAATACTAGATCCACCACAACTGATATATCATCATCATAAAAACTGGATACACCATAACTGTTACATAAACATGATAAAAAATAGATCCACCACAACTTATACGTCAACATCATCAACCTGGATCCATTTAGAAATTGGGTCCACATAAATATCCTAGATCCACATGGGTCCACATATAAACCCCAACATCATTTCTTAAATTTATCTTGAACACCTGTTTGGAACTAGTTTCTAGATTAGTCACAAACCCTAACTTCCAAAAAGTATAACTTTGTACATGTAATGAATAAAGGTACGAAATTTTTACCCAATATTAATCATTTATTCTCTGAAATTCCTCCAAGTTTCATTGCTTGATTTGTCACTGAAAATGAGATATAGCGAAAATGGCAGACCTTCCTGAATTTTGACCTATTCCGGAGAGAGAACTTGTACAACATGCCATATGCTCAATATTTGATTTCTGATTATGAAACTCACACAAAAATTACTATGGACTATACTATTACCAATGCAATTGGTCTCATATAATTTGTATCTTCTATGAATAATGTATGACTATTTTACCCGGAACACCTGTTTGATACTAGTTACAGGACTAGTTAAAAACCCTATCTTCCATAGAGTGTATCTCCAAAAGTATAATGACCCAAAAGCTGAAATTAGTACCAAATGTACCTTGATATGTCTTCTCAATAGAATCCACATTTCTTTATTTGAATCATTCTATAAAACACGTTATAACAAAAATAGTAATACGACCTTTACAAAATATACCTTAGAACACATCATCACAAGACTTCATCTTCCCTTGGAATTTATCCCTTCTTCACTTCATCTTCCCTCTAAAATTAACTGACAAGATTGTGCTAAGAGATCACAAGATTGAATCATGAAAATAAGAGGTTCTTAATGCGTATTTATACTTTTTCAAGCACCCTATTTACTTGACCTTGAGCTGACTTGTAATTTCTTGTTTGCAACAATTTTTTTTCCTTTACTTGACTTTAGGCCCAACTTATAACTTCTTGAACTTAGATATGGGGATTCTTGAACATACTTCGGGGATTCATTTTTAAGAAGGAATAAATCCTCAACCTTTAGGAGCAATGTGGCATGCCACCTACTGTTGGAGACAACTTGACAAGGACTATCAATTAATGGATGTTTTTCATGCATTTGCAATGTCGTTCATATTTTTTTTCTTCAATAAACTTTGGGCTTCATGACCAAACCTCTAGGGCTTCTTAACCACTTAACCACTTAACCATATTTCCAAGCCTTCTTGTATACTTATTCAAAGCATATTCCCATGAGGGCCATGCTTAAAGATACACCATAAAGGGGTCACTTTGGAGTCTTCTTCAAATACACCCATCACTTCTGGAAGCTTCCAAACTTTCTTCGGGGCTTCTTCTAGGGTTGAAATAACTTGCTTAGTAGATTCTTCTAGGGTTGACATCAATGAAAACCAAATTTCCAACAATCTTCCCTCTGAAATTCACTTCCAAGATTGTGCTAAGAGATCACAAGATTGAATGATAAATAATGATACTTTCTTGACTCAAATGAGAGGCTCTTGATGGGTATTTAAAATTTTCCAAGTACCTCCTTTGCTTGTCTTTAGGGCTGACCTATACATTCTTGTTTGAAATAAATTTTCTCCTTTACTTGACGTTAGGGCCAACTTGTAACTTATTTGACCTTAGACTTATGGCTTCTTGACCATACTTAAGGGATTCAACTTTAAGAGAGCATAACTTCTCAACCATGAGGAACCATGTGGCGTGCCATACTGTTGGAAATGGCTTTATATGGACTATCAGATCATGGAGGTTTTTCATGCATTTGCAATTTCCTTCATTCAAATTTATGGTTCATGACCACACCTTCGAGGCTTCTTAACCACTTAACCATATTTACAGGGCTTCTTGTAGAATTCTTCAAAGCCTCTTCCCATGAGGACCATGCTTAAAGCTACACCATAAGGGGACCACTTTGGAGACTTGCTGGACTTCTTATAGGTTTGACATCACCCATTACTTCTAGGGGCTTCTGGGGCTTTTGCACTTCTTCAAATACACCCATCACTTCTATAGGATTCATTAAGGGCTTATTCTAGGGTTGACATCAATGAAAACCAACTTTCCAACAAGGAAACACATGTTATTAACCCTTAGAATTATTCTTTTCATATTCCAACTTTGACTGATGCCAACAATTTATTTAGATATGGATCTACAACATCTATCCGATAATAACCGATCTTTTCTAAACCACCAAAATAAAAAGCACCCTCTAGTTATATAGAACATATTGGATGAAATTCAGGATGTTCATCCTGCCAAGACTTGTTCAACACATCACATAATAGAGAATCCCTATAGCTAGTTTGAAAAGATCCGTTCCTGTTCTCCTTACCCATATCTACAACTACAATAGAAGAAATTGTAAAAATGGAAGATAAGTCCTAAATTCTTGGTAGAAATCTTCCTTACAATTATTTTTGGATGGGACTCTCAAAATATATTTTCTTCCCCAAAGATTATCGACTACAAATGATCATGTTTCAAATGAATGTAAATTATTGAATTTCTCTAACATGTGAGACCAACTCATAACACATAACATTGATGATCTGCATCAAGATATTCTCAACCTTGGAGTTGAAGAAAAAATAGATCAAGAAAGTTTAAATTCTCTGAATCTAAATATGTATCTTCTACAACATGTCTTGAAAGACATTGAAGACTTACAAAAGTCTATAAATAAGATTGAAGGAAGACTAGTTGTCCTCGACAAGCTAGTAAGAATGCTCTAGGAAGTTTGTCACTAAGTTGTCAAACCTACAAATAATCTTGAAGCATATAAATATTTGCTAAAAGGACCACCTGACTCAACATGTCAGAGCAAGCATACTTGACACTTATCGTTAAGTGTTATGAGTACAATATATGTGTTAAACAATGAAGAAAAATGAAGCTTTGAGAAACCATTGTTTCAACTACCACGTCCCCATCGTTGGAAACTCCAAAATCTTCTGGTAAAGTCAAAGACACCTAGACATTTTGGTTGGCACCCACAATTTTCTACTGAATAGATGGATATTTTGATATTCAAATGTTATAGTGTTCAAAGGCTCTAGATACGAATAGATCCTACAAAACTATGTAAATATACTCTATTTGTATGTGGTGTGATGATCAATTGAATATTGTTTTCTACCTGCTCTGTTTTCTGTTCCTTTGTATTTGTTGAAATTGTGCTCCTCTTTTCTATGTTTGTTGAAAATGTGGTGCGTAAGGATGAGAGCATCCACTACATATTTGTTTGTCTGTGTATTTATACCAACAATCCTTTAATATCTATATTCTAGGAGAGTATTGCAAGTTTATTTGAGGAGTGAGTGATCCTCTATTTTGTGTGGGAAATTTTTGATTTGCTAGGCGGTTCTAGAAAAAACCCAGTTTTCTTCTTCTAGTGGGAAAATTAGGAAACCAAAATCCCAACAACTTGTATTAGAGCAAGGTTAGGTAAGAATAGGTCATTTTTATACTCGTAGGAGGTCACTAGAACACCCACACTGTATAAGTAGACATCACATGAGGTTTTTGGAACACCAAAAAGGAGAAATTGTGGGAGAATTTGTCCGCCAACCCAGAAGGAGAAATCACAGGCCACAATTTGTCTGCCAGCCTAGAAGGAGAAATTGTGGGCCACAAGATGAATTTTATTCCAATGTTGAATGCTTAAAATTGTTGAAGGTTTAGTTGAGAACTGCCAAGATATTTTTCAAGTTGAGTCCCATAAAGCATGGAGAAAACAACGCCGAGTGACATGGAGAAGTTGAATGAGGCTAATTTTTCTCTATGGAAGTCATAGATGGAGGATATACTGATTTTGAGGGATCAATACTTTCCAATTAAGGGAATAACAAAGAAGCCGCCATTGATGAAAAATGAGGATTGAATCAAACTTGATAGGAAGGCCATTGCAAATATCCGTCAGTGTCTATCAAAGAATGTCTACTTTAATGTAGTGGGAGAGAAGACTACATAAGATATATGACACAGGATGCATGATCTATATGAGAAAAAAAAAGCATCGAATAAGGTCTTATTGATGAATAAATTATACAATCTCAATATTAAGGAGGGCGATTCAATAGTGGACCACTTAAGGGAGGAGAAGCTCTAACTCTAGCTAATCGTAGTATGGAAATTGATCAAGGTTGTCAAGGGTGTTCGAGGTCAATAGGTAGATTGAAATCGATAAGAGGAAGGTTCAATTGTTATCACTATGGAAAATGAGGACATATGAAAAAGGAGTGTCGAAAATGGAAACAAGAACAAAAGGATCAAAAACCATCCAAGACATCAAACAACACAAATGAAGGTGAGATTATTGCTTTAGTTTCATAGAATGAGTTTTTAATTATTGTTTCAACAGAAGATGCATGTTTATTTTCATCAAACTATAGAATTTATTGTATTCTTGAATCTCAACATCTCACTATGTATACCCAAGCAAATATAACTTTGTTGCATATGGTTATGATGATTATGGTAAAGGGAATTTGGGAAATAATTACATTTACATCATTGTTTGAGTGGGATATGTCTATATCAATATAAAGGAAGGACAACATATCTTATTGAAACATGTTAGGCGCATTCCATATATGTGCATGAGTTTGATCTCTGTAGGATGATTAGATGATGAAGGTTGTTCTACAAGCTTTGGAAAAGGTGGTCGAAAAATTAGTAAAGGGGAATTGCTCATGGATAAAGGATCCAATACATGAACACTATATACATTAAAATAAATATTATAGAAATCAGATGTGGTTGTTGTTGCAAGAGAATAAATCTCAGTAGATTTGTGGCATAAGCGTCTGGGTCACATGAGAGAGAAGGGTCTCAAAATCCTTGTTGGAAAAAAAATGATTCCATGTTTGAAATCCTATAATCTTGATCTTTGTGAGCATTGTATCTATGGTAGGAAATGAAGGGTTTTACTTATTATAAGTGGCAATGAATGGAAGCATATTTGTTAGAATTGATACATTTTTATGTGTTTCAGACAGTACACATCAAGTCATTAGAAGAAGCTTCATACTTGATGACATTTATAGATGATGCATCTTGGAAGGTTTGGGCCTACCCTATGAAAAGAAAACACAAGGTATCCAAGATATTTTAGAAGTTTCATGTTGCCGTTGAAAGAGAAACTAATCAATTGCTCAAGTGTTTGAGGACAAATAACAATGGGTAGTATTGCTCCAATGCATTCAAAGAGTATTGTAACAGATTTGTCTTAAATCATGAGAAGATTGTGCCTCTTACTCCTCAATAGAATGGTATTGTAGAAAGAATGAATCATACTATCATGGAGAAGGTGAGGAGTATGTTTTCAAATTATGGATTGGATAAGAAATAAAGACAATGTGCTACCTGATAAATCGATCTCCTACTACAACTTTGGATGGTGGCATTCCTGAAGAAGTTTGGACGGGTAAAAAGGTAAATTATTCTCACTTAAAGGTATTTAGATGTGAAACATTTATGTATGTTCCCAAAGAGAATAGAGCTAAAATAGATGATAAATCTAGGAAGTGTATTTTTCTGGGATATGCGGATGGTGATTTTGGTTACCGATTATGGGATCCAGTTAAAAAGAAAGTTATTAGAAGTAGGGATGTCATATTCAATGAGTTATAGATGTTTAAGAATTATGCAGGTAATATGGAGGTCAATAAAGTTGTTGATAGGTTCCCCAAACAACAAAATGATGGTCCACCATTGCAAGAAAATGAATAGCATATTCAAGAGAAAGTTAACAAAAAGCGAAAGATAATGTACAACAACAAGAAGAAATTTCACAACATCCATTGGAAGAAGTACAACTTGAAAATGCACCACCTGTTGGATAGGAATTTTGGTTAAGTTTTGGGATCCACGCCATAATAAGTCAAAGAATAAAAGGTAGTTATAATATGGACCATAGCACGTGACGGGAGTGGACTTTAAGGAGTCAAAGTGCACGATAGAAGGAAACACGATGGAGCGACATGCAAAAGGTGGAAAGTAGTTAGGAGTTTTTTATGCACTTTGTAATGGGCTTAGCCCTATTTTGATTTATAAATATGTAATGGGTTTTTGGGTAGAGGGGTTCCGAGGTTCCAAATGTTTGACATATGAGAATTTTTTAGTGATTTTTGGGTAAGTTGAGTCAAGCGAAGGGATAAGTTTGAGGTATTACTGAGTGAGGCTCACACTGCAACAAAACGACTAGGAAGGTTTGTGTAATGTTACTGTTGCATATTTTGTAGCACAGTGCACAGCTGTAAGAATATTATCAATGGATAATAAAAGAAGCCATCCATTGTGGACATAGCCCAATTTGGGTGAACCACGTTAAACCTGTGTGTTGTGATTTGTTATCTTTGCATGTATGATGTTATGGTGAAATAATGATATATGCTTAACTATGATGAATGTATTTTTCATGTTATAATGTTGTGCACTGAAGTAATTGATGAATCAATACCAAAGTAAAGGAATTTCACACACATGGTATGTTGCATGTTAAGTAATTGTTAAGTAATGGAAACTCGCAAATGAGTAGATAGTTAGTAAAGACACGTTGAATGACTTACTTCCCCTCATCATTGTAGAACCTTGGTTCCTCTAGACCCTCTATATGCCTTTGGTGAGACTTCACTTGGTTTACAAGTGATGCTGAAAGGGTCGGTGTCTAAGGGTTTTGTTCATATATTGATGATTAACCCCAGGTCTACCCACTGCGTACCAAAAAATGGTTCCATTGCTGGGACCATGAACTGTAATTGAGGGGAATGTTTTGGAGGCCGAATAAGGAGGATATCACCAAATGGATATAAATGAAGCAACAAGCATTTTCCAGATAATAGAAGAGGAACCCAAGGCTCAAAGAAAAATAGTGGTTGCAAAGGTATGTGTTCACAGATCTTCATGAAATTTTATTTGGTGAATTTATGATAATATTGGTTGAATGGTTAGAAAGGCTAGCGGAGAATGTTCGAAGATATCGAGTTGAAGCTCCGAGAAACTGGACTCTGGAACTGATCAGACAATTGAATAGAGTAAGTAACAAGGTTTCTCGCGCAATTGACTTTTGGTTGAATAGTGTACTGGGATGTTACATTACAGAGTTTTCATTATATTGTACCTAGTATTATAGTGTCACAAAGAGGGAACTTTTCAAGGGTCTGCGTGGAAGATACCTTAACACATTGTCTAGCTCGATAATTTGTTTTTTGTGCGACAAGAATGTGATGAAGATGGAGTCTAATTGCTAGGATCCTTCACGCACACAGGGGGGACTGGGGGATGACCAAAGGATGGTCTGAGAGTGGAAAGAATGAGTAAGGTGCATATGGACTGAGGATTTCGAGAGAGGAATATAGTAACTCAGACGAAGATATTGGAGTATTGCGTTGTGGGAAAAGGTTTAGGTATAGTAAGAAGGAGACTATGGATGAGAAAGAAGAGAAACATAGAGAATTCGAGGAAAGTGACCCTTGCGTATAACTCTAGATCACATTGTATAGAGAGAGGAAAAAGGAAGAAAGGGATCCTAGGTACTATTCAGATGCCAGTAGAAGAAGGAATTCCATCTTAGATCAGAATCTTTGTCGAACCCACGACCCTATGTGAATCACTGAGAATTCAAGCAGGAAATAAGACTTGTTCAATAACAATTGTAGTTAGTGGAGGAATCCAGAGAAGTAGTCAGAATAGTGGAAGTAGCACAATGAACTAGAATAATTTAGCATCACCGAGGGTAAGTACTACATAGAGTGCAACAAAAGGAATAAACCATTCACTAAGAATTCCTGAATTTCAGGGAGCGGGGTCAGAAGACCCTGAGAAACATTTGTTTGTGTACAACACGATATGGACTGTGAAAAATGTCCAGGATGAGGCAAAAAATATTACACAGTTATCCACATTGTTTAGAGGTCACTCATTGCTATGGTACATGAAGTACTAGACTACTACACCAGCCAGATAGTCGAGAACTTTTGTAGAGATTGAACAAGCATTATTAAAGAAATTCTGGAAGTCGAAATCACAATTGCAATATATTAAAGAGATGGAAGAGATTAAACAAGTACAGAATGAGATAGTATGGGATTATGACCAGATATTTAAAGATGTGATGGGTCGATTAACCTTTTAGATTCCTGATGAGCAATAATGAGAATGGTTTATTCCAGGTCTATTGTTGTACATTCATTATCCATTGACACAACAAAAGGTTACATTGCAACTTTAAGCATTGGAAATTGTGATGAAGTTAGAAGCATCTCCTTTAGGATATGGCCCAAGTATGGCATAGGTACAGTCATAGTTGGTTGCATTGAGAATTCAATTTTCAGAGATAATGAAGGAAAAGGAAAAACACGAACATGTTTGGTGTATAACATGTAAGACAAAAGGCCATCATAAGGAAGAATGTCTGGCATTTGCACATTATACAACTACATAAACACCAAATCCATTGGCAGGAGGAGTAGGGGATTGTGAGATATGTAAGACATGGGGACATCATATGCCTTCTTTTCCATTATTGCATAAGTACCAGAGTATGCCAAGAAATATGTTCTGTAATTTTTGCAAATTTGTAGGACACGATGAGAAATATTTCCGTGCATTTGACTTAATGAGAGAACACACTTCATATGCATACAAAATCCAAAAGGAAATTGTTGTAGTAGAGGGAGGAGTTACGCGGTACAGAAATCTGATAGGATTTAACCAGGGTGGACGTGGAGGATTTGGTTTAGGAGGAATAGGACCGATAATTTGTTATAAATGCAATCAACTAGGACATTTAGCGAGATATTGTTTGAATCCTTGCACGAAGTACACATATTGAAGAGCATTGGATCATGCGACAAAGTACTATCCTCAATTGATAGTGAAGTGGAAGGAAAGAGGGAACCAAAAATAGCATCAAAATCAGAACCAAAACCTACAAATGATAGCAGTTGAGGAGCATGATGATCTTCCTAGAGTAGCAATTGTTACGTGTGGAGGAATGAGAACTGGGCCAGATGTGAAAGATAAAGGAAAAGGGGTCGAGCAATGGATAAGGAAAGCAATTGATCCCATGAGAGCCTTTAATCCACATAAAGAGAAAGAGACATATCAGCAAGCCAGGAAGGAGATACTAGGATCAGATTGGATAACATCAACATCAAAGACACCAACAGTATATGATATGGTGTCAGTTTACGATCACACTATTCCAGAAAGGCTAGTCAAAAAGGTAAATACTTTGAAATACTTTCTAAAGAATTGTTTAGAGTTGATGTAGGATGAAACAACGTTGAATGCACTATGGAAAATGATTGATCAATGTACCCAAGATAGAGAATTACCTACGACACAAAGAGTAGTAAACCAACTTGTTAGCACCACGATTTTTGAAGTTAGAGTTAGTCTTAGATGAGTCAAAGTTCGTGCATCAAAGCGTGTGAGGTCAGTGACTGAATAACGAATGGGTCGAAATCAACAAGTAGCAGTTCTTTCCCTTGAAGTCGTGAAAGGGCGTAATGATTAGTCATGTGCGAATTGTAAATGTCCCTTTCCCTAAATATTGAGTCCTGTAAGAAAAGGGGAATTTACATGTCAGAGATCGAGGCAAGTTGTTGGGATAAAGGTCATGTCGAAAGATATAACAAACATAATCACCTAATTCATAAGTCAGAAAGGTGAAAAATCATGACGCTGCTATCATGTATACTCTGCCGCTCTTATCATTTGTACTTTGCACACTTCAAAGTGTACCCATCACATGAGTTTGCTACACAAATCTTCAACCTGCTTCCAAACTTCTCATTGCCATGGATTTATCGTCCTCTTCCATGATTCCATTCTTTATCCGTTCAAGTATAAATTTTGGTCACCGTGCATGCCTCTCTACTTTCCTTATTTGTGGGTTTTCTATGGTTTTTTCTGCAAACTTTGGAGCCCTTCGCTGTGTGAAAGTTGATTGCAATTGTTTGCATTGTAATTATGTTGATTCGAGTTGCCGCGTCTCATTCATCATTTTTAGTCATTGTTTAAAGTATGTTGGATTTCACTGCAAACTAGAATGTTGGACGCTATTTCTTCTCACGATCAACCTTTCTTCTTTGAAATTTCCTCCCGTCGTGCTGAGTTTCCTCACTGCGCCTAAATTCCTTGTCTCATGAAAAGTCTCCCAGTACTTTGCTACTGCACCGAAATTTTCCATCACAATTCCATATCGAGACAAGCCTTTCATTATTGTTTTCCACTGCGCTGAGTTTCCCCACTGCACCAAAATTTTCCGTCGCGCCTTACTGCTGCACCATGAACTCTTGTGGTCGATTTTATTTTTCGTGCAAATATTCTATGACTACCTTTTTGAAAGTCTATGCGAAGTCCGTCATTCTTATTTTCCACATAGAGAGGGTGTTATAGTTCATTACTGCGTGAGTGAGATAAACATATACTGGCATCATGGCAACATCCCAAATCATAAGAAAGAAGGTGATAAGTGGTAGGGCCATGAGGTCTAAGCCTCAAGACATGGAATTAATAAACAAAGATCCAGAAATCAGGGCGTCTTTTGAACAAGCCGAATGTATGCGCTTTTGTGAAAAGATCAAAAGGTACAATGAAAAGTTGGTTGAGTAGTTTTCCCTCAATTGTACTGGGGTCAGCACGACCATTGCGAGAATCACCTTCTAAGGGATAGAGGAAACTTTGTTAGCTGCGACGGAGATCCCTCCGCGCGGTGAAAAATGGTTTAAAGGCATGCATTTAGACATTTTTTGCTATAAATAATTTATCAAGCCCAACTATCTAAATAGGAAAATTAGATCCGACGTTCCAAGCTAGCCTCTGGGAGCCTTTCCAAAATATTCTAAAGGTAATCAAAAGATATTTCACCTGTGAAGGAAGGTTTGACATGGTGTACCCATATCACATTAGGTTGCTGATGCTCTTCACAGGGAAAAAACCTTTGAATCTACCTTTATTCTTGCATCGAAGCTTGGAAAGGATGGCAGACACTGTCCAGGCTGAGGCTAACCAACCGAGGAACAATTTATCCCATTTTTCATTAATCAAGTTGTTGATGGTTGAAGAATTGATACGTTTGAAAAAAGACTGGGATTCATTTTTGATTTCGGCTGACATCCCCAGAGACTCCAAAGGAGACATTCCTCTATCTGTGAGGGAAACAACATTCCATAGCACAGGGGTGATAAAGGAAGATGTCATGGGAAAGGGAAAGGAAATAGAGGACTCATCATCCCACCAACCAACACCACAGAAATGAGGCAGGCAAAGTTTGGTTAAGAAAACCAAGGAGATCCAAGCTCATAGTGAATCACACACCCAATCTGCTGCCAAGAGATTACTCATGTGTGTCATTCAGCTAGATCCTGTTGAAGGTTGAAGCATGGGAATTGGTGAAAGGAGGAGGAATTTAGGTGATGAAAACGTGAATGTTCAAGAGTTTTCACAGCAGCTGAAGAAAGAGCAACTTGCTATCGCCGAACTGTATCAAGAAAATAGAGAATTAAGAAGACAACTGGCATAAAGGACTATTGAAACACCAACGTCGCAAATTTGAGCATGGAATGTAAATTGGCTCAAAATACAGCTCAGAGAGGTACAAGACGTAATTATCGAGCTGCAGGAGGAACATACGGTGTTAGAAGAAAGAATCATAGAGCATGTAAAGGAATGCAGACTGACCATGGATAACGCCTGCACAACTCTCGCCAATGCTCAGGAAAAACTGAAAGGAAACACAATCTTGTGGAGACAGGTGAAGAATCTGAGTAAACAAAATTGGTCTCTTATAAAAACACTAAGAGTTTTAAGTTTGCAGGTGAGGTCGAGGGCAGGAGTAAGACAACTCCATTTTGTCCTTTTTGATCATGGCATGGAATCTTTCTCCGTGCATATCATGTTTCCTTCCGGTAAAAAGAAGTCTGACGTGACACCTGCACGGTGAATATTCATCATGCAGATGCTGTAAACTTACCTATTGAGGAGAGTAGGTATAAATGAAATGCATGCCAGTTTTGGAAGAGATGCATGGTCCCCCAACCGTTGCTGCCACCTGGAGTTACACGAGCGATCGAAAATGGATGCCCGCTACATCAAATCGCCATGTGAATGCTATAGTCAGTGATCACACAACAACAACCAAATCATGTTATATGAAGGTGACAGATTTTCCCACAGCGTGCTTGATTACTCGGGCACCCCGTGAAAGAAAACATCGATTTATCACAACCTGATGACTGAATCTTACTCATGACCGAATGATTGAGATAAATGTGTCAGTTATGTTATGATTGGGTGCAATAGAGTTTCTATATTTGGTAAATTCTATTGAAAAGGTTGTCTTGGGGGAAGTAACCGAAATCTGAGACTCTAGGGGAAGTAGTTCGAGGAATAACAACCCGAGAGGGCGTTATTTTTCTATATATTGTATCTTTCCGATGTAAGCCGGGTTGTCAAAGAGTGTAGACAGAGGACTCTTGAATGTAATCTTTGAATCTGATGGAAATAATAATGCAGAGGTCCTAAATCTTTGACAAAAAGATTATAATGGTGGTGGTTTGATGTATTGTGATCCTATCTATGTATGTACTTCCTATTTCTTATAAATTCATATTTGTTCCCTTTGTTTAAATTAGAATGTTTAAAGAGTTTAAAATTCATCACGCGATGATTTAGACTCAACCATTTAAACTTGATGTTTCTCTTCTAAGTAAGTTATAATTCATCTTTAATGGTTTTCTGATTTGTTTTATGTCCTCCTTTCTTCCACCATACACAATGACATTAAAACTAAAAGACCATTTCCTATTTAGCCTTTATCCTCTCCAAGCTTCCCTTACCAGTCATTGATTTCTCTCATTTTTAGGGGGTTGACTCCATAGCCCAAAGTTCTCTATTTCCTTGCCATCGAAACCATAAAACACTTCTCAAACATATAAATCTAGCCGACAATCCAAAATTACCATCTATCGAAGACTAGGTCTTAGAGAGAGCCCTCTCTAGATTGGAAAGGCTAGTTTCCAGTGTTAAAGTTGGTTTGCAGGTTACCTTGGTAGTTTGTTTCCCTTCAACCCAACAATTTACCAAGTTCTAACACAAGTCTTGCACAAAAAGAGGACAAACAGAGAATTCAGATTAAACGCATAGATATGAGAATATGACATGGATAATGTCATATTGGACCCATGATGAAATGTCAATGTGCTTCCAAGACAAACATGGGATATGATGGGGAAACCAAATCTAGTTCGGTCAACTGTTTAGTTGATATTGGAAAACCAACATAAGATAATATCGATCAGGAGAGTAGAAGGAGTACCTGTTAACATAGATTGTGTGCATAGCATAGCTGAATTTAAGGTCATTAAGATTGTGGAAAACAATCAACCATATCCAACATTGATTGTTTTTCATTGGGCATTTGGCAATCAAGAGATTATTAATTTAAATAAAATACAAATGATTTTTGAAGGAGTATGATTAAAGATCACTGCGCCATTAGACCCTATGGAGCCAAGAAGGTATGTGGATCCCACAAGAAAGGAAATTGATATCCTCTACAATATGAAACCGTGCATGGATGACTATGCCAATTGTACTGTAGATGGTGCACTTAGTTAGAGAATCATTATCTCTATGCATCATATTGCATGAAGTATCGACCTGAAGATGTGCTCACATTCCTCACTCTTTGTGCTGGATTGGAACATAGGTACGTGATATGCCAAAGTTTGATGGATTAAATGAGGTAAGTTCTTTTGTCAATGAATTTGAGTTGCAGATACCTAAACAACAAGATTATTAGCATTAGATGTTGCACTGATATCAACTCCAATTAGATGGTGGGCTACACACAAGGAGGGAATAAAGGATTTGCAACATTGTAAAAGGATTATGCATATCAGATTTGGAATAGAAAAACTTATGCACAAGTATACAAGGATGAGCGATCTAAAGGACCATATTGCTTAGTGTATTACTATTTGGATACAGATGTTGAAGTAGGAATGGACACACAGATTCATCCATACACTTGAGACAGTTCCCAAGAACTAGTATCTAGAGTTAAAAGTGTGTAGATGTACAACATAATGGGAAGAGATCACCTGGAATTTTAAGGTAACATTTAATTTTGAAGACGAGTCACCTTTAGTAGATTCAGCCTTGTCGGTCATTAGAAGTAAATTTTTTTTATGGAAAAAGATCATATAGAAATAATACTTGCATGTATTGCACACAGAGAGTCTGAGACAATGCATGAACTATTAGAATGTTATAATGTTACTAAGGAAGATGAAGAGGAAGAAGATCCAAGAAATGTACAAGTACTAGAGACTAAAGGGGAGAGAGACATAGTAGGTTCAAAACTAGAATCCGATGCATATGTGAATCCGTTAAGAATGCACAAAGTGAACATTGGCACAAAAGAGAAACCAAAGTTTGCAAATATTGGTGATTATTGGAATGATGAGACTATGGAAAATATTGCATACCTATTGCATGAATATCAAGATCCCTTTCCAACAACCTTTTCAAAAATGAATGGAATAGCTAGGGAATTGGGTGAGATGAAGATCCCATTAAAACTAGAAGATAAACCAATAAGACAGAGACCTTATAGATTGAATCCAAAGTACAAGGAAAAAGTGAAAGTAGATCTTGACATAATGACATTAGCTGGTATCATTGAGCCCATCACATAGTCTGAATGGATAATCCCAATGGTGGTTCAAGATAAGAAAACAGGGGGTATTATAATTTATGTACACCTAAGGAAGTTGAACGATGCTTGTTTGCATGACTCATTTATGACCCCCTTTATAGATGAAGTGTTGGAAAGTGTATGAGGGCAGGAGGCCTACTGATCTAGATGGATCTCGATGGGCATCCAAATTTTCCATTGAATTGCCATTTTGAGCTTGTGGTTTTGATAAACCATGATATTCACCCTTTTGATGGGGAATGGAATGCAATGTCATCTTCATTTGTTAATTACAGACATCATGTAATGATTTCCTACTGGTCTTATGTACATGCCTACAACATAACGTTAATGCACCAGATCCCATTAGAAATTCACAGCTAAGCGCACTAAAGATAGAGTAGTATTGGGATGGGTGACCTCCCGGGAAGTCCTATTGTTTTACATGCCTATGACATTTTATAAACTTTGTCCAATTTATCCCACATGCATCATGGGAATTGTTCTCCTCTCACTCTCTCATATATAATTGAGGTGAAGGAGGCCCTTTAAGCATGTAGTGTGATGTAAATCTTGTTGCCAATGAAGTGTAGCCAACATCTCTTTCTTCTCAGAGATAGGCTACCTCATTCTGTCATTTTTTGTTCTACACTATTTTTCTCTCTTGTTCATTAATAGAAGTTGGTTTTCACTATATTTTTGTGTTCTTCGCATTATCTCTATGTATTTCCTTGTTATATATCAGTTATATTTTTGTCTTCGTGTCGTTCTCAAAATAATCTGGATCAATGGTATTAGAGGAGGATGCTCCTTTTCATTTCTCAGAGTAGGTCCCCAATGAGTTCAGGGTATAAAGAGTTAGGTCTCGATCTAGTTTTACTTGAGGGAAGCTACTCTTTCTAGCCTAGAAGACCTCCCATGGCAGAAGAAAAGAGAGATCATAAATCAATATACCCTTTCAAGACATTGCTCAAGGAAGCCCTCGTGCGACAGAGGAACGAGATGATGGATGAATTTGCTCAAATCCTTCGAAGACTATCGATGGGGACGACTAAGGAATATTCAACAAGAAGTCATTTTTCAAGTGTGACATCCTTCAAGGTACAAGTCAATTTTGATATCCCCTTATTTGAAGGCCATATAGATGTAGATGCTCTAGAAAAATGGTTGAATCTGCTAGAAGGTTATTACTCTGTCCAAAATTTTTTCGACAGTGAAAATATCACCTTCACACTCCTTAAATCCCTTCCCCATGTCATATCTTGGTGGTAAAGTTACTAGGAGAGGTACATCGCAGATGAATCTACACTATTTGAGAGGGAACCCACTTGGGAGGCCTTTGCAGATTCCCTAAAGGAGGAGTTCTACCCTGTCATAAACTATGATGACCAATACATGAGATGGAAAACTCTGTGTCAGAAAAGAGACCAGACGGTGCCAGAGTACACCAACATATTTCATACCTTGCGCTCAAAGTTGGGTATCAAAGACTCCGAGAGGCACCTGGTTTTGAAGTACCTCAGTGGTCTACACAGGTACATCCAAACATAGATTCATTTCTTGGACATCTTCTCACTGGGAGCTACTTATCGATATGCAATCAAAATTGAGCATAAATTCAAGCAACAAAGTAAGTGGGAGAAGCATGGAAAGAGAAACTCTAACTCACATAATGAAGGATAGAGCAACGAAGGTCAACCTCAAGAGAGCCAGTCCCAGATGCAGGAAAATAAGGGTAACAAGAAGTCTAAGAAAGACACCAGAAAGTGGTGTGAGTTCCAAAAAAACCCTTGGAACAACACTAATGAATGTCGCTTAATACAGTCATTGGTGGCCGAGCTTAAAGACAAAGAGTCGAACCCCGACTTGGACCTTGATTCAGAAAATAATAAAAGGAGACAGATCATTGATGCAGAACTCACTGCTACTATCACAACTGCAACAATCCAACCAGAAGAGGATCCTGAGGAGGGGGAGTGACTCTTCCATTCACAAATGTGGGTGAAGGGTACCCCACTACATTTTATTGTTGATAACGAAATCCAAAAGAACATCATATCAATAGAGGTTTTCAAGCAGTTGGATTTGCAAACAACACCACACCCGCAACAATACAACATCGGGTTGCTTCTCCAGGGTCAAGATCTTGATGTGAGCCAACAATGTCACCTTTCCTATGGCATTAAGCCCTTCAAGGATGAGGTATTGTGTGATGTTTCCCCACTGGAAGTTTGTGATGTTATATTATGCCAACCATACATGTGGAGGCATCATGCTATTTATGAGTCTCGACCCCGTAACGTCATTGTTACTCTGGGGGGTCAATTATACCAGATACCAAAGGTAGTTCCGACTATTGTCCCACCAAAAAAATTCCACAAAGTAATCTCTCATACTAAAATTTTTAGCCTCTTCAAAATTAGATCAAAAGGTGAAAAAAAGGACACTGCAACCATTACAGCCTCAACCCAATACCTTTCTATCCAATAGAAGAAGATCGACAAGATTGTAGAAGAGTACCAAGATGTTCTTGTTGCACCTATGGGGGTGCCTCCACACTGCCCAGTCAAGAAATGTTATAACATAACCCTTCATACTCTTCATGTTGCATCTTCATGGAAAAATTCCTCTCACACTCAGGTAGATCATGAAGCTAGATTGGTTGAACAGATTCAACCCCTCCAACAACAGGTTCATGATAGCCTTCAATAAGCTAAGTAGGACAACTTCTTCAACATGGCAAGAAATGCACCAAGCTTACGATTTAGCAAAAGTATTCCTATATCCCAAGGTAACTTGATGCAATGGGGACCATTGATTCCTAAGGGGGGAGGAATGATCGATATGGATCTTGATGGCCATCCACCTTTTCCACTGAATCACCATTTTGAGCCTGTGTTTTTGATAAACCATGATATTCACCCTTTTGATGGGGAATGGAATGTAATGTCATCTTCATTTGTTAACTACAAACATCATGTAATGATTTCCTAGTGGTCTTATGTACATTCCTACAACATATCGTTAATACACTGGATCCCATTAGAACTTCACGGTTAAGCATGCTCAAGATACAGTAGTACTGGGATGGGTGACCGCTCGGGAAGTCTTATTGTTTTACATGCCTATGGAATTTTGTTAACTTAGTCCAATTTATCCCACATGCATCATGGGAATTGTTCTCCTCTCACTCTCTCATATATAATTGAGGTGAAGGAGGCCCTTTAAGCATGCAATGAAGTGTGATGTAAATCTTGTTGCGAATGAATTGTAGCCAACATCTCTTTCTTCTCAGAGATAGGCTACCCCATTCTTCCAGTTTGTGTTCTAGAACGTGTTTCTCTCTTTTTCATTAATAGAAGTTGGTTTTCACTATATTTATGTGTTATTCACATTTTCTCTATGTATTTCCTTATTATATATCGGTTATATTTTTTTCTTCATGTCATTCTAAAAATAATCTGGATCACCTACTCATTCATTAATGGATTTTCAGGATACCATCAGATAAAGATTGTGCTAGAAGATGGACACAAGATGACATTTGCGACAAAATGGGGAAGCTACTAATACACATTGATGTCGTTTGGGTTGAAGAATGCACCTGTTGTGTTTTATAGAGTAGTTGTCGTAGCCTATAAGGAGTTCATTCATAAGTTTATTGAAGTGTACTTAGATGATTGGAATGTGTTTAGGTTATCTAAATACCACATAGAAACTCTAAGGTTTATTCTTGATATATGTAGACAATATTATATTTCATTAAATTCGAAGAAATGTATTTTTTGTGCATTGTTTGGGATATTGTTTGGTCATGTGGTATGCAAGCAAGGTTTGTTGGTTGATCCTTCCAATATAGTAGTAATTATTAATTTTCCATTGCCTGAATCAGTGAGACAATTTAGAACAACTCTGGGTCATACATGATATTATAGGAAATTTATTAAAGGCTATTCTTAGATTACAACTCCAATGGAGAATTTTTTGAAGAAAGAAGTTGAGTTTCAGTGGAATGAAGACTGTCAGAAGTTTCTGGACATATTGAAGTAGAAGTTAGTAACTGCGCCCATTATCGTGTTCTTTAATTTCTAGAAAGAGTTTCACATTCATGTGGATGCATCTTTGATAACACTTGACACAGTATTATCCCAACCAGGAGAGGGAGAATTAAACCATCCAATTTATTTTTCTAGCAGGAAGTTTTCATCTGCTGAGAATAATTACATGAAAAAAGAAAGGGAAGGTTTGGAAATGGTTTATGCCTTGCATAAATCCATACATTATTTGTTGGGGTCCCATTCCAAGATGTATACATACCACTTTGCACTCATATACCTAGTGAACAAGCCAATGNGGGGGGGGAGAATCCGTAGATGGTTATTGTTGTTCCAGGAGTATGATTTCAAAGTTATTGTGAAGCCAGGGAAATTGAATACAGGACCAGACCATTTGTCATAGATACTGATAGGAGACGATGCCGGGAACCTAGACGATAATTTACCAGATGTACATTTATTCTCAGTTCAGATGGTAGATGACCACTTTGCATAAATTGTCCAATATTTGAGCACATGAGTAGATCCATCCGATATGAAAGTAGCACAGAAGAATAAATTAGTGGTTAAAGCAATGGATTATCAATTGATGGTAGGAAACTTATATAAGTTAGGTGTAGATGGGATATTGCGACAATGTGTGCTAAAACATGAGAGACCGATGATCCTCACAGAGAAACATGATGGAATTACAAAAGGTCAATATGCATGGAATGATACAACACATGATATATTTCATGTAGGGATATGGTGGCCTACCCTCCATAAGGATGCAAAGGAATATTTTCAGATTTGTGATGTTTGTTAGAGAGTAGGAAGATCGCCACAAAGGGATGAGATTCCTTTGAATCTGCAAGTTACCTTGCACGTGTTTGAAAAATGAAGAGTAGATTTTATAGGACCAATTAACCCACCAATGAGGAGATCAAGAGCCAGGTACATAATTACCACAATAGAATATTTGACAAGATGGGAAGAGGCAGAACCAGTTACATATTTCAATGTGGAGATATCTGCGCGGTTTGTATTTTAGAGCATAGTTACAAGGTTTGGGTGTCCTAAATTACTTATGAGAGATCAAGGAACTCACATTTTGAACAAGACATTTGCAACATTAAAAAAAGAGTTCCATATTTAGCATTGAAAGAGAACTCCATATCACCCTCAAGCTAATGGAACTGTGGAGGCATTCAATAAGATACTGGAGAATGCATTGACCAAGGTATGCAACGTAGGATGGGATGATTGGGATTTAAGGATTCCTGCAATGCTTTGGGCTTATAGAACTATATGTAAGAATTTTATAGGTTAGATACCATTTAGATTAACATATGGTCATGAAGTAGTCATTCCCATGAAATTTCTTGTACCAAGTATGTACATTGTTGCAATGGTATACCTTACAGATTCTGACGCAGCAAAAGAGAGACTAGCACATTTATTGATATTATAGGAACGCTGATTTGTTGCAGGGTTCCATCAACAAGGACAAAAGGCATGTGAAAAGGCATGGTATGATAGACACATCAAGTAGAAGAAGTTCCATGCAGGAGATCTAGTACTTCTTTATGACAGTAAGTTCTTACAACACCCAAGGAAGTTCATGACATGTTGGCTAGGGCCATATGTGATCAGATATGTGACAGACATAGGTGTCGTTCAACTGGAACAATTGGATGGACAAGTAATGGAAGGAATATTGAATGGGAGTCGACTAAAAATGTATAGGGACGGTCATTCTTCCACACACTAGGATAATTGCACATATTAAGTTGTGTCATAGTGTACTATAGAAATAATAGATAGAAAAAGAAAGAAAAAGCAAGTAAAACAACAAAACACAAGAAAATGGTTCAAGAACGAAGTCAAAAGTGGCATAAACCAGAAAATTTTAGATTAATAGGTAAAAAGGAAAAGTAGTAAAATGTCGCAGAAGAGAAAGAAGTAGGTAGAAGAGCGCACAGACACAGAAAGCAAGACTACATAGAGACAAGACATCACACAAAGAGAAGAGATCACATAGAAATATGAGATCACATAGATGATAGATAAGAGAATTTAAGACAACTCATGATGGGACATGCAATAAAGAGATACCATGATGACGAAGTAGTGGTGTTGTGTAACATTAAATACATATTGGCTAGAATATATTGATAGGTTACAAAATTGAACAAATAATTCATCGAAGATATGGATTAATGGAGCATTAAGAAAGGTAATGAATGCAAAGCACTATTGTATTGGATGAAAAGTTTAGGCATGAAAGGAATTAACAACTGGTGATGCAATATAAAAGCAAGCAAAGGGTCAATGGGGAGAGGTTATTTTCACTCAAAATTCACATAGAGAGATGAGTTGCAGAGCCAAAGATATAGAGTCAAAGTTCAAAATCGAGTTACATAAACAGTTGGAAGGAGATTCCAGTGTCGTAGAGGAAGATGGCACCACCTAAGGCAACACCAACTTCAAAGTTAGTACCAAATAAACCATCTGATTAACCCATAATGTCGCTGGTGGTAGAAGAGACAGATGAGGTATCATCCTCAACATCAATATTCCCCAAGGATTATATCTCGTCACGAAATCCATCAAAAAAACAAGTCCAATTACATAAGGATGCAAAGTATCCGCTCATGGAGCCACTAATTCCAAAAGGAGTAATTGTAGAAGGGGACATGTTAGGTTTGATACCTGCATTAAATTATGCCAACCATGACATCATTGATGAGAAGAAGTTTCCAAAGTTATTACCCAACAAGTTTTTGATGAAGTCCATTAGTTTTGAGACTCATATTATAGTCATCGAGACACAAATATGGGATATGAGGTTGAAGAAATCATGTATGCTAAACTTGTTTGATATACCCCATTTTGGATGGAGATAAGAGATTAATGCATGTGTAAAAAGGTTGCTAATTTGTGTGCATGGGGGATACATGTGGCTCAACAAGCCAATTTCCATTGATAAAGATTTAATAGTGTGAATTATCGGTCTTCCTTCGTAGGGGGAGGCCCCTTCCTTATTGTTTTTTGATAAGAATAATGAAAAATCTCTAGCTAAGAGCATGAAGGAAAAATTCCATACATTCTATGGACAACGTGGTTTAGACATCACTAGGATATGAAACCCAATAGTAAGGTTTGCGACACAAGCCTTGTTAGGATATTTAGACACTTAAGAGTTAGTTAAGATCTACTTGGTCTAATATATCATTAGGTAAAAGTGTGTTTCTTTAATATGCATTGGTATGCATTTATAGTTAGGAAATCCGACGGTCACTATATGTTCCCGACATAGAGTGATCCGACGGTTCATACTCTCCTCGATCTTAACGACCATTGATCCATTGCTTAACACCCGATTGGTCCATGATATCTATTTAAAGAGCATGGAGGGTCATTTTCTGATGATCGATTGTGAGAAACTCTATTGTAAAATCTCTCTGTAATCTTTTTCTTTTGCATTAATAAACTGATCCAAGTGGCCGCGTTGGCTGCGGCCGTGGATGTTTCCTCATAGGGGTTTTACCACATGGAAACATCGATGTGTTGATCTTTGATCTGGTTATGTGAGTGGTTACTGAAGGTGTTCGTCCTCTGTTGGAATACCTGTGTTTTCAAACATGGTATCAGAGCCTATTTGAAGACCTGCTCTTGTTGTAGATCGAGATCGTGAAGCCGAGTTGCCTCATCTCCATTTTCTGTCATTCCATACATTTTTTGGCTAAGAGGACTATTCCATTGCATCCAAAGCACTTGTTTCATTTAGGAACACTTTTCGTTTCACTCGAAAATATTTCCGTTTGCCCAATATACAACCATTACAGTCAGATCCAAAGGTATAAAGTTTGAATATGCATTTTAAATTTTTTTTGCAGAGAAGTATCTTGGTTTTGTATTTTTTTTTCCCGGGTTTCTACTCTTTTAGATTTTCATATTCTCTTTTCCCCGTGCCCTATGCAATCTTGGAAAATCAGAAACAGATAGGAAAAGGTGCATCTTCCGGGTAAGCTAACCGAGATCTAACCCTTGTTGTCATCGAGAAGCGAAATTTTTTTCTTGTGTGAAGAAAGTTTTTTTTGAGCACGCTCTCCAAGGCCGTCTTCCACAACAACAACAACAACAACACCCCCAATCCTCCATCTGAACATCACAATTTGTTTTGCTAGACCATTTGGTTAAAACTCTCCTTATTAAGTAAGAGGTCTTGAGTTCAAGTCTCTCTTTTGTTACTTTTTTGAAAAAGTTCATGCTAAAATTGTAAAGTGTATTTCACTTCAAGTATAAAAGTGAATCACTATAAGTAGCTTTAATATTTTATTTTAGAGTTATTTATTTTTCATTGATCTTTTCTGTTATAAAGTAACTTTATTGTAAAAGTGATCCCCATTTCTCTTTAAAAAAGTGGGTCACTTCATAAAGCAACTTACACTATCACATGGTCAGTTGGTTACCGTTTATGCCTTTTTTAAAAATGACATAACTCTCACTTCGAAAGTCCGTTTTCAGTGCCGTTTTTTTTTAAACCGCATAACTTTTCGAGATATTTCCATCCAGATCATCAATTTGAGTTTTTAAATCTACATTATCTGCATATTTAATATGGCTTCTACAAGTAATGTCTTGCTTACCAACAACACCTACTTCCAATGGAAATCTCATATGGAATATTTATTAAGAAGTAAAGGCCTGTACCAGATTACCTTGGGAAAGGAAAAAACACCCACTGATGATGATAAGAAATTCAAATGGGATAATAGGAACGGCGAAGCACGAGGACTAATCTAAATGCCCATCTCTCCTGATTTAAGGTACCACCTTCAAGAAATGGATGACCCCGAAGAAGCTTGGGACAAGATTGAATCTGTGTTTGGTAATATTATTCGAGCACAACAGTTAGAAAATCAAATACCGACCTTGAGTCCAAGTGATTTTTCTTGCCTTGGAGACTATCTATCTAAGTTTAAAACACTCATAATTTTATGTGAAGAATGTAAGAT
>JZKD02S2234889.1:48192-88760 GCA_000966675.3 Picea glauca
GCTTCTGCATCTATCTGTCCTTCAAATACAGGAATATCAAAATTAACTTGTACCTTGAAAGGTGAGGTGCCTCCAAAGTGGCCGCTTGATGAAGATGCGCCTGATGCTATCGGAAAGCATTGAAGGATGTGGGCAAAATTCTTCATCATTTCGTCCCTCTGTCGCGTGAGAGCTTGCTCAAGCAACAGATTGATAGGATCGTCTGCTCCGTCGTTTTTCTTTTCTTCCATCATTGAGGGTTTCTTGGGTGTGCGAGAGCGATTGTCTTCAAGAGAGACAAGATCGAGACCCAACTTTCTATACTCGGACCTCATCAGGGACATGCACTAAAAAAATGATCAAGAGCAACCTGCTCTGATACCATTGATCCAGATTATTTTCGACACGAAATGAGAGCGGAGATATAATAAAGAAATGCACAGAGGTATTGCAGATATTCAATAATATAACAGAAATGTATCAGAGATGCAACCATAAAAACAGATATACAGTAATACACGATTTCTATTAATCAAATAAATGTACAGAGACTGTAAAAATACAGAGTGAAAGACTCGTTAGAATGGTGGCAACTTATCTCTGAGAAGAGATGTGACGGCTACTCGCATTCGCAAGAAGATGGTTACAATGAGGCTCTGAAGGCCTTTTTACAATAAACGAGAATGCCAAAAGTCCTAGAGATCCAAAAACCTAACCCTAGGAGATGAAGCGCCAAAAGTCATGTGGGCCTCGTTTGGGTAAGTTAGTACATCAACTTCCCGGGGTTGTAACTTTTGCAGACGATCTCCGTTTTAGGCATATGATATCTCTTTGGAAAGGTATCATCGAGGAGATTCATTTTGGGGGCTCAATCATGCCTTTGGATATCTTTGAGAACCTCAATCTCAAAAAACCTTCATTTAGGCCCTCAAAATGGCCCTGGAAGTTAAAACCTGCTAAAAATAGTAAATTGTCAAAATTGCCGGAAAGTTGTTTTGAGCTAGTTGGAAAAGGTGGGTGGCCACCGATATCCACTTGGATCAATATACCACTGGAAATGACATGACAAGCACTATCCCTCTAGGATAGTTTCTCTTACAAATTCACTGTCCTTCAACTCATTATTCCAGAATTAAGCATGGGTTCTCTTACTCCACAAAGCGTCTTCCCGTGAGGGTTTTCAACATAAGGGGACCACTTTGGAGTTCATCCATATTTACTTCTTATCAACCAAGATAAGACAATAATGAGTCATCTTTACATCAAATAATCTTGGGTCCATTACCCAAACCTTTGTCCTGTGGGGATTTCTTCAAGGTTTGACATCAATGACAACCAATTTTAATCAACAACTATATCTCATTTTAAATGTTTTTTCTGTTATCTCAAATGTTTTTTTTTTTATGGAATTTCATTTCGTTTCCCCGTTTTTGAGATATGATCGATTTAAGCACCAAAGGTATGTAAAACAATGCGACCGCACATCCCTTGATCTTTAAGAAGTTTTCTCAGTCCACAAGATACAAAAAGGAAAGTATCTTATATCAATGGAAATATTTCTTCGATATCTCAAATGGGTCTTCAACCGAATTCGATTTCATCATCTATATCAAAAGATACGAACAAAATTGCAACAACTCCACTACAAAAAAATAGGGTTTTTTTCATCTCAATTTTTCTTTTTTTGGATTTATTAAATCCTATTGTAATTTTTATCCATCTAAAATACCCCATAAATTGTAAATGCATTAATGCCAAGTTTTCCATTTCCAACTCGGTTATGGGTCACCTACAAACCCATGGTTATGGGTTAACCACACAAAACCCTTCTCTTCATTGGTACTCGACAGATTGTAATCATAATGGTACTATGAACATAATTGGGTCTCTTTTTTTTTAGCATGGGTGAGATGATGGGGACCATCATTTTCTAAGGGGGTAGGATTGATCTAAATATTAGGGGGGATTATAGTCTATGTTCGGATGTATGAGTCATATATTCATATTTTTATGTAAAAATGGAACTTTATAGATATGTAATTGAAAGAGTCAAACCTAATCAAAATTGACTTCATAAAAAAGACACCTTATAAAAAGGCAATAGGGAGAGAGTGGAGGTCAGGAAGGAGAGGTCCCAAAATTGGCCTCATTGCATGTAATGGTTATTCTTAATGGAATCTTTCTTATCCAAGTCTTTTTCTCTTTCTCATATTTTTGTGGTGTATTCAGCTCATGGATTTTCATAAATGTTCTTGTGATTAATTTCATGGTAGATTTGTATGTTTTATCTCCTCCTCTCTCGACATAAATCCTTCCATATGTTATAATATAATGGATGTTCTCATTTAACCATAGACAATATCACTATTTTCACCCAACCATAGGACAAAGCCACCCCCGAGCACCTTAACCTCGACAAAGAATTATTCCGGAAGCAAACCCTAGGCTAGATAGCCAAACAAGATAACGCACCTCTCTCCAAGGATAGCGCACCAAATAGGAGTAATAAGAGCCGATCAAAGAGTCCAAATCATAACCGAGAGAGAGTCTAGTCCAAAACTGAAATCTACTAGTTATAGTAGCTGCAACGACAGATCTCCTCCAAACTTGCGCACAAACTGGCCAACTGCAGTGTGTACAAGTGTTGCTTCTGTAGTTCTGAGAATGCCTACTGGAATCAAGACCGACGTCCTGTATTTATACTAAAACTGGCAAACTTCCTGGGCCAACTTCTCATTCTGGGTGCCTATTTACTAGGTATATAATATTTCCTTTAGCCGACTTCTTCTCTTGGAGGCTAATAACCTAATACAAATTATCCTCTTGAGATGACTTGTCTTCTAGGGTTATTAGCCAACTAATTTAGGGTTTCTTCTTGCTTCCTGGAATATTCTATTCTCATCAGGTTTACACGTGGAGGTAAATACCTCCCACAACTACCATAATATCAACACTTCGTCCTAGATAGAGAGGTATTTGAAAGTAATGGTCTTGAGCACAAACATACCATTTACTCGGTTGCATCAACATAGTCGTATAGACTATCTCATGAATAGATCATAAGCACCATCATCACTATCATTGTTATCAGATGAATCATATCTCAAAACCATACTCCATCTGAGTAATCAGACATGATTCTGGATAATTCACCCACTCCACAGAGTGAGACAAGATCCATTCTTTTAATCCGAACATATGTCCTAGAAGAATAAATGTTTTGAACCATTTTCCGTCTGGGAAATATATGTCCATTGATCATCCATCTAGCTGATAATCATTTCCAACACTACTGATAGTCTTCAAGGTGATCAGAACAATGTCATTCAATATAGCACAACTGTGTCTTTCCATAGTAGCACACAACTACAATCCAGTGGTACACTGCCACACCAAGTAGCACACAGATACTTGATAGTGACATATAGTCACAAACAGTGGAACAAATCCACTACAGTAGTATACATCTACTATCCGGAGACATATAGTCTCCATAACAATCATATCATCAACCTGTAAAGAAACCATTGTTATGATACATAAACTGAATCATTTGGTCCATTCTTCCACTCACATCTGTGAGATCTGGAAAAGCATCTTCCCTAAAAGAGTAAAACATCAATGATGAGTTATTTGGACTATTCTTCTCAAGCAAGGATGAATAACTGTCTCGATTTCTGAGCCTGGACCATTCACCTATTTATGTCACTCCTCCGGCACTAAAGAAAGTGAAACCTGGAGAGAATGAATCTACCCAGGGAATGCCTATCCCTGATTATTGAACCTGGACCATTCACCTATCTAGGCCATTCCTTTGGTACTAAACAAAGTGAAACCTGGAGAGAATGAATCTTCCCTAGGGAATGACTGTCCGAACCATTTCCTAAGGAAATGACTGTCCTGTACCAACCTCCAAAACGAACCATTCTTCAAAACTGCTCACAATTATGAGCTTTCGAAAGAATGACTGTCCAGCGAGGCAGACCAGTCTTCTTGACCACTATTGAGAGTGACCTCCAAGAAGAGAGACTGTCCTAGACCATTCCCTATGTTAACCACAAGGGGAATTTTTGTCTATGGTACATAAACAATCCATCAAACCATTTTCATTATGAAAATGACTGTTTGGTCTGGACCATTTTCCGAACTGGAAAATGCATGTCCATCAGAAATATCAAACCACTTTCTGAACTGGAAAGGAACTGCTTATCTTGGACCATTTTTAGAACTGAAAAATGATTGTCCATAAATCAATAACACATCATTGCTCCCTACCAACTTGGTAGTCATCTCTTCCTTTTTCAATAAGTAAGTCGTCTCCATGAGCTCTAGCTTGAGTACACAAACTCTTTCATCCTGAACAAATTCTTTACCAAAATGTCTTCTTATCTGCGCATCTGTAAAGATATATATTAGAGAACCAATTCTCCTTTCTGGACTTCATCACAAAGAATCTAATGCTTGATCTCAATGTACTTCATTATTTCTGGAACACTAGTTTTCTGAAGGCTTCATATAGCTCTGATCATCATAGTTGAATTCAACTCTTTTGTTTCATGTTAGCTCATAACATCCTGGCAAGGGTCGAACTTGGTACATATCCAAGTGGTACTTCTTTTGTCATCATGAAAGATTTTTCATGGATTGGCAATCCATCATCCTGGAGTTTCGAGTAACCATTTTGATACAATATCTTTGTTATAGAAGGTTTTTCACCACTCTTCTGCTATGCATTGGAGGCTCCACACCAAGTTGTTTGAATCCATACAAAAAATTCTTCTATCTGCATACAAGAGTCTCTTCTTGGTATACCTCAAAGCCTTGAGGTTGTTCTACATACGTTCTTTGTTCAATTATTTTGGAGAACAATATTTGCATTCATCTGATGTAAACTCCAGCCCATGGATATTGCGGACGATATAATGGCTCATGTAGAGGTATGTCTGGTTTACTAGAACAAGCAATCATCATAGTCTTCTCCCTCCATTTGGGAGAAACCACTAGTTCTATATCTCGCAATGCTTACATTCATAAGTCTTCCATACATTGTCCTTCATCACAACTTTCATTTCCTCTGCTTGATTGCTTTTAGTGAGTTCAGGTCAGGCTGATAGTCTTGTGATTCTCGATATAATGACTGGTTGTTCTGTCTTTTATTTCTCTTTTGGAATCTTCGTGTTCTTCCTTATGTTTTTGTTTATATCTTAGGTCCATGGAGTTTTCTATAGATTCCATGCCCTGAAGATTCCAACTTCTTCCTTTCATCATAGGACCATGGATGTGGATGGACAACCAAGGATACTTTAAGGCTTCTTTTCAAAGAAGACTTGTTCTAAGGTCACACTGAACACGTGCTGCCTTTTCATTGTTTCTTCCATGGATAGATAATTCATCATCTTCAATGGATCATATAATTTAGGATTAGCTCCCTCCTAATCCTTGCTTCATGCATGAATGCATGCTCTTCTTTTGGAAATATATAATCGTCTCTCTCCATCTAGGAGAGTCCACGCTTCCGTCTGCATCCTTATTGCCTTTTGCAAAGTGTCACAAATATTTTTCCAATTTCCTCTTGATTATTGACTTCTTTCTATCTTTACTTCTTCTAGGTTTCTTCAAGATTGATTCTGATTTCAGCGTATCTTGCAACTGTTACTTATGTAATATCTTCCACATGAATTGTTACCAGGGGTTGTTGATGTAATTCATCCTTTCATGTGTATTTTCTGACTTGTAGTCATAGTGATAACAATCCTTATCTTGTTGTTCTTCCATAGGTATAGTTTCTCTTGGTACATATTATCTTCTAGGAAATAGATATGCAAGATATGTGCATAAAACATGGTATGTACAAGAACTATGAGAAGTATTGTTACCTTGTTTTAGAAGAAGAAGTTTGTTTCATCCTGCTTAGTCTTCTTTGAAGGTTCCTTTTCTTCAGCAACTGATGCTTCATGTGTCTCCTTCCTTTTCTTTAGCTCAGGACAATGATTCTTGTAGTGACCATATTTTTGACAGTTTAAGCATTGTATTTCTGACATATATTTCTCTTGATTTGGATTCTTCCCGGAGCCAAACTTCCTTTTATTCCTAAAATTATTGAACCTTGTTGTGTAATCTTGATCATCATATTTCTTTTGGGGTTTCTCTTTTGCACTGATCCTTGATTCTTCTTGTGCACAACAAGTCTAAAGTTCTTCAAATGTAGGATACTCCTTCCTTGTGTTCATGCTTGCGGAAAATGCATCCCATGTCTTGGGAAGACCATTGAGTACTATGTTTACCAATTCCTTCTTTGAAATGATCTCTTCAATAGCTTGTAGTTGATCTCCTAACTGAGAGATTATCACAAAGTATGATGTTATGCTGTCATCATCATTCATCTCCTTGTCACGAAGCTCATTCTTCAAACTCATTACTTGTCCAATGTTTCTGACTAAGAAGAAGTTTGTTAGGGCATCGTACATATTCTTAGATGAATCAAGATGGGAGATGTAGGGTATCAAGTGGTCTTTTATAGAATCCACTATGATACTCATGGCATTGATGTCATTGTCTTTAAACTTCTCCATAACTGAAACGTTTTGTATTTCCTTTTCTTTTCCTTCTTCAAACTCTGGTTCCACAATCTTTTCTTTCACAATATCCAACACTTTATTCTTGGCAAGGATGAAATCAATCCTTGTCTTCCATGCTCTAAAGTTAGAAGCCCCATCTAACTTGTTTTCTGACTTCATAGAGTAAGTCATGGTTGCCTTGACTTGGTCAACCCTAGATTTGACCAAAAACTCAACCTTTACGTATTAGCTTGATGAGAGTACCAGGAGGTGCGCTAGGGTAGGTCACACTAGTCTATCCAGAAATTAGGTCAATCCCTTCACTTAAGGTGCCTCAATGAGAGGATTAGGGTTTCTGCAACTACACCTGCTAGTAACCCTAGCGACAGTGCTTTGGTAACTACTCCTGCTAGAAACCCTAGCAACAATTATTCAACAAGCTTAGTATCCTTATGGCTATGCTCCCTTCTAGTGGTTAGAATGAATGAATTATTATGGAAGCAAACCTTAGGCTAGATATCCAGACAAGATAACACACCTCTATCCAAGGATAGCGCACCAAATAGGAGTAACAAGAGCTGATCAGAGAGTCCAAACCATAACCAAGAGAGAGTATAGGCCAAAACCAAAATCTTCTAGCTGCAGCATCTGCAACAACATCTCTCCTCCAAACTTGCGCATAAATTGGCCAACTGCAGTGCGCACAAGTACTGCTTCTGTAGTTCTGAGAATGCCTGCCAGAATGAAGACTGACCTCCTGTATTTATACTAAAACTGACAAACTGCCTAGGCCAACTTCTCATTCTGGGTGCCTATTTACTTAGTATATAATATTTCCTTTAGCCGAATTCTTCTCTTGGAGGCTAATAACCTAATACAAATTATCCTCTTGAGTTGACTTGTCTTCTAAGGTTATTAGCCAACTAATTTAGGGTTTCTTATTGCTTCCTGAAATATTCTATTCTCGCCAGGTTTACACATGGAGGTAAATACCTCTCACATTACCATAATATCAACACCATATCTCATCCCTCAAGATCTGGATCAATTACAAATGATCCTGATGCAATAAATGAACTCACGCGTCGAGAAGACATCCAACAAGTTGGTGAAATTTACGAAAAAAATGTCGCATTGGAGATGGATTACAACAAGGTTAAGAAAGAGTGTAATGAGGCTACACAAAAGGTTGAACGAATGTAACCAGAATTCAAGAAGTTATATCCATAACTCCCAGAGGTTTAGGTAGATAAGGAGGCTCGGTCGAAGACCAAGTTATAAAGATAAGTGAAGCCATTCAGGGCTTCTGCAAGAAGAAATTGCACAATAGCAAGAAGAAATTGCACAACATCCACTACAATAAGTCCAACTTGAAAATGCACCACTTGTTGGATAGGAATTTTGGTTAATTTTTGGGATCTATGCCATAATAATTCAAACAATAAAATAAATTTAGAAGTTGGACCAGAGCACGCGACTGTAGCAGACTTTAAGGAGTCAAAGTGCATGATAGAAGGAAGCGACTGATACAGATTATTTTTGGCATGGAATGAGAGCGAAGATACAATAAATAAATGTATAGAGATACTCAGATATCCAATAATATAACATAAATATATCAGAGATGCAACCATAAACACAAAGATACAATAATACACAATTTCTATTAATAAACAAAATGTACAAAACTATAGAAATATAGAGTGAAAGACTCGTTAGAATGGTGGCAGCGTATCTCTGAGAAGAGATGTGAAAAATACTTACATTTGCAAGAAGATTTATTACAATGAGGCTCTAAAATTCCCTTTTAACATAAATAAAATCCAAAACCCTAACCTCGAAAGATGAAAAGGCAACAATTTTGTGGCCTCGTTTCGGGTAGTTTGGTGTATCAACTTCCTGAGGGCGTAACTTTGGCATACAATCTCTGTTTGGGGCACACGATAGCTTGTTGGAAAGGTATCATCGATGATATTCATTTTGGGGGTTCAATAAGAGACTTTGGCTAGAATTGAGGTGCTCAATCCTGAAAAACCTTTATTTAGGCCCTCAAAATGGCCCCAGAAGTTTAGGAACCAAACAACTGCTAAAAATAGTAAATTTCCAGAACATTATTTGAAGCTAGTAGGGATAGGTGGGTGGCCACCGATATACACCTTGATCAATCATCCCTCCTTAGGAAACAATGGTATCCATTGCATTGAGTTCCTCAGGGAGAGGGAAAAGCGTTTACTGAATCTGCATCGTGATGAGATGCTTGCCTTTCTGAAGAAGTTGTGCTGCTTAGCTTGTTGAAGGTTGTCACGAACCTGTGGTTGGAAGGGTTGGAACTTTTTAACCAGTCCGGATACATGAGATTATTGTGTGTAGAAGGAATAATTATGCTTTGCTGCAATCTTGTCGACCTGCTTCTGTTGGATAGAATGTTCTTGGACTGAGGCTGTAGTGGTTGTCGTGTCCTTCTGTTCACCTTTTGAACAAATTGTGAAGAAGCTGAATTTTGTAGTATGAGATACTACCTTGCGACACTGTTTAGGTGGGACAATAGTCACAACTACCTCTAGTATCCTGTAGGGATGACCCCCCAAAGTAACAATGACACTACGGGGTTGAGACTCATAAATAGCATGGCACTTCCACATATATGGTTGGCCCAAGATAACATCACAGACATCCAGCGGGGAAACATCACACAATACCTCATCCTTGAAGGGATGGATGTCGTATGACAATTGACACTATTGGATGACACAAAGATATTGTCCCTAGCGAAGCCACCCGATGTTGTATGGTTGCGGGTGTGGTGTTGTTGAAAATCCTAACTGTTTGACAACCTCTGCTGATATGAGGTTCTTCTAGATTCCACTATCAACAATAAAATGCAGTGGTGTCCCCTTCACCCACATATGTGAATTAAAAAGGTGCTCCCCCTCTTCAAGATCTGCTGGTTCTTCTGGTTGAATTGTTGTGGTCACGACAATAGCAGTGGGGTCTGCATCAATGATCTGTCTTCTACTAGTATTTTCTGAATCATATTTCGAATCAAGGTTTGGTTCCTTGTCTTTGATCTCAGCCACCAATGACTGTTTTGAGCGACATTCATCAGTATTGTTCCAGGGGATTTTGTGGAGATCGCACCATTTTCCAGTTTCCTTCTTCATCTTTCCATTACCCTTGTTTTCTTTGGCTTGGACTGGTTTTCTAAAGGCTAATTGTTAGGGTCATCTTTACCATACCTTGGTTGTTGTGGATTTGTAGACCCAAACTCTCGCTTGTTCTGGTGCTTAAATTTTTGCTCGATTTTAACAACATATCGATAAACAACACCCAATGATGAGATGTCTAGAAAATCCATTTCAGTTTGGATGTATCTGTGTAGAGACCCACGATATTTCAAAACCATATGTCACTCAGAGTTGTTGATACCCAACTTGGTGTGCAAGGTATGGAAGGTATTGGTGAACTCTGACACCGCTTAGCCTCTCTCTTGCCGTAGTGTGGTCCATATCATGTATTGGTCATCATAGTTGCCAATAGGGTAATATTTTTCCTTGACCGCATCCACAAAAAAATCCCAAGTAGGCTCGGCCCCATATATTCCAGACTCTATGAAACTTTTCTCCCAGTAGGTTTCCGATCCAAATTATTTTCGGCACGAAATGAGAGCGAAGATATAATAAAGAAATACTTAGAGATATTGCAGATATTCAATAATATAACATAAATGTATCAAATATGCAACCATAAACACAGATATACAATAATACACAATTTCTATTAATGAAATAAATGTACAGAGACTGTAAAAATACAGAGTGGAAGACTCGCTAGAATGGTGGAAGCTTATCTGAGAAGAGATGTGATGGCTACTCGCATTCGCAAGAAGATGATTACAATGAGCGCCTGAAGGCATTTTTACAATAAGCAGGAATACAAAAAACCCTATACATCCAAAAACTTAACCCTAGGGGATGAAGCGCCAAAAGTCATGTGGGCCCTGTTTGGGTAAGTTAGTACATCAACTTCTCGGGGTCGTAACTTTTGCATACGATCTTTGTTTTAGGCGTATGGTAGCTCGTTGGAAAGGTATCATCGAGGAGATTCATTTTGGGGGATCAATAATTCATTTGGATATAATTGAGAACCTCGATCACGAAAAAACTTCATTTTGGCCCTCAAAATGGTCCCAGAAGTTAAAAACTACGAAAAATAGTAAATTGACAAAATTGCTAGAAAACTATTTTGAGGCAGTCGAAAAAGGTGGTTGGCCACCGATATCCACCTAGATCAGTTTCCCACCAATGTTTGATATGGAGGAGAGCCTTAAGGAGTGTGAAGGTGAGGTGCCTCCAAAGTGGCTGCTTGATGAAGACATTCTTGTTGTTATCGGTAGGCGTTGAAGGAGGTGGAAAAAATTCTCCATCATTTCATCCCTCTATCGTGTGAGAGCTTGATCAAGTAACAAATTAATAGAATCTTCTACTTTGTCGTTTTTATTTTCTTCCGCCATGGAGGGTTTATTGGGTGTGTGAGAATTATTTTCCTCAAGAGAGACAAGCTCGAGACCCAACTTGCTATTCTTGGACCTCATCAGGGACATGCACTGAAAAAATGATCAAGAGAAGCCTGCTCTGATACCACTGATCCATATTATTTTTAGCATGAAATGAGAGCAGAGATATAATAAATAAATGTACATAGATATCTCATATATCCAATTATATAACATTAATATATCAGAAATGCAACCATAAACACATAGATACAATAATACACAATTTCTATTAATGAGTGAAATGTACAAAATTGTAGAAATACAGAGTAAAAGACTCACTAGAATGGTGGCAACTTATCTCTAAGAAGAGATGTGACAACTACTCACATTCTCAAGAATGAATACCAAAGTAAAGATACATTCTTAAGTATGTTGAATGCATTTTTCATGTTATAATGTCTCGCACTAAAGTAATTCATGAATGAATACCAAAGTAAAGAAATGTCATACACATGGTATGTCACATGTCAAGTAACTATTAAGTAATGGAAACTACGCAAATGAGTAGATGGTTAGTAAGTACATGTTAAATGCCTCGCTTCCCCTCATCACTGCAGAACCTTGGTTCCTAGAGCCCCTCTAGATGCCTCAGGTAAGACTTCACTTGCTTTGTAGGTGATGCCGAAAGGGCCAGTGTTTAAAGGTTTTATTGGTATATTGATGATTAACCCTGGTTCTGCCCACTGTGTGTCAACACCACCAAAATTGTCCCATAGGTCTACTATGCCTCACAAGCCTTCACAAAGGTATCCTCCCTCAAATCATATTTTATTGACTAATGAAGGTGAACCTGAATGTTTTCAGGAGGCTTATAAAGTTGAGAACATCAAAGAATGGAAGAAAACGATGAAGGAAGAAATGGGGTCCTTGTTGGAAAGAAAAACATGGGAGTTGGTGAAGCTTCCAAAAGGAAGAAAAACCCTACAAAAAATGGGTGTACGAGATTAAGCATGAGGGAGAAGGGAAAAAGGAAAGACATAAGGCAAGGATCGTGGTGAAAGTATTTTCTCAAAAGGAAGGTATTGATTTCACTGAAATATTCTCTCGTGTCGTTAAGATGTCATCCATTAGAATCAATATTCTTGGTCTTCTTGGTTCTTTAGATTTGGACTGTGAACAATTAGATGTAAACACAACCTTCCTTCATGGTGAATCAAAAGAAGATATATATATATATATATATATATATATATGGAGAAATCATAAGGTAAAGAAAACTTGGTCTGCAAGTTGAAGAAGATCTTATATGGACTGAAGCAAACACCTCACCATGAGTATAAAAAATTTGATTCATTTATGTTGGAACATGGTTTTAAAAGACTAGAGGCTGATTATTATGTTTACATTAAGAGGTATCGCCAGAAAAAGTACATTATACTATTTCTATATGTGGATGACATGTTGGTTGTTGGACATGATAAGAATATGATTAACAAGTTGAGTAAGGACTTGGGAATCCATTTTTCAATGAAATACTTGGGGGTCCAACGTAAAAAATACTGGGGATGAACATCATATGTGACAGAAAGGAGAGAAAACCGTGGTTGTCACAAGAAAAATGTATCGAGAAGGTGTTTGATAGGTTCAATATGAATAATGTCAAGATGGTTGGTACACCTCTTACATCCCACTTCAAACTAAGTGTTGATTTGTGCCCTTGTGATGGCAAGGAAAATGAGGAAATGAGTGATCCAGGTGGATATTGGTGGTCACCCACCTATTCCAACTAGCTCCTCATGTCCATTTTTGTTCAACACGTTCTTCTGTACTGCTTTGTAATTGTGGGTTATACACTTTTGGGGCTGTCAGAATCCTCACACACTCTCTAGGTGGATATGGGTGGCTTCTCGCCTAATCCAACTGGCTTATTTTGTATGTTTTCATGTCAACACATCTTGTTGTACTTCCGGGGCCGTTTTGGGGCCATAAATGTTGTTTTTTTGTCTCGCCACAATCAAACTGTAGATTGAGTTAGATTTTGATGAAAAAATGTGTAGTTCTCTGAAAGACCTTTCCAACGGGCTATTACGCACCTAAAACAGATTCCGTATGCAAAATTTACGGCCATAGGAAGTTGAGGTACCAAATTACACCAACTTACCTATAGGGCCCACATGAATTTTGGCGTTTCGCCTTCTAGGGTTAGGTTTTTGGATGTCTATGGTTTTTGAATTCATGAGTAATATCAAAAAGGCCTATGGAGCCTCATTGTAATCCATTCTGCTCAAACGGATGCACGTAGCATCCACATCTCTTCTTAGAGTGATCTAGGTGGATCATCTCAAAATTCGATAGCGTTAAAGTATTCAAAATGCAAAGTAAAGCTTACAAAGTGGAAGAGCTTGTCAAAAAATTTCCAGTGACGTTCGTTTTAGGAAAAACGACCTCCAGATGACAAAGATATCAACAGTTGAAGTTTTGTCAAAGTTGGTGGAATATGGTTAGAAATGGTTAAACAAAATATCATTTGGGGCTATGGGAATTGAACCCAAGACCTTGTGAAAAGGCCACCATGACCCCATGGTTGGGTAAAAAGGGGTGGTCAAGGGCATATCCCTTGACCTTGCCGACAACGAGGCCCCTTGATATTAAAACCATGTCATATATCCAAATGTTATATGTATTAAAACCCAAAAAAGGCGCCAACCATTATATATTAAAACCATGTCATATATCCAAATGTGATATGTATTAAAACCCAAAATTGTTCGCAACCATAATATATTAAAACCATGTCATATATCCAAATATGATATGTATTAAAACCCAAATCGCATGCCAACCATAATATTAAAACCATGCCATATATCAAATATATGATATAACAAATCACCAATTACATGTGCATGGGAGGAGAAGCCCGCGGGTTTGACCCCGGGACTTCCGCCCCCATAACAACCACAACTACCAACACATCACCGCTATGAGACATGGCAATGGGTGGCATGAAAACCTTAAAAGGTGTCGAAATGAATGGGATTTGGGTGGGCGCATGGCCTATGGCCCACACCCCTTTTTTTGGTTTGATTTAATTATTTAAATGAGGCACGGGAACAGATCCCGAGAAGGGTTTTTGATGCAGGCAGAGACAGGCACGCAGATCAAGGTGATGCTACACAGTGATCGAAGTGAATTTGCATGCAGACCGAGGTGGTTTTTGCACGTAGATCGAGGTGGTTCTGAGTTTTCATGCATTCCGAGGCCGTACAGACTGTACAACCAGGGCAGATTTTGGGAATTGTGCCAAGAAGGGAATTCAGAGTCCAGTTTCTGAAATATATCAAGTTTATACTCAAAAGTCTCAGTTTTTCACAAGGATTCCAGATCCAGCTTCAGTTTTTGAATTTAGGCATCCAGACAGAAAAGTGCTCACAGACCCTTCCAGATACACAGAAAGGTATCCATGTTTATACTTAAAAGTCTCATAATTTCATCTTGCATCTGTTATTGAAGTCTGTTACTGTATATGACATACATAAATCAAAAGTCACTTTGTAAGCATTTGAATACTTAATCTATCGACCTTCCCATTTGGAAAGTGGCCCAGAGACGTAGCCAGGGGGTCTGGTGAACTCCGTTACCAATTCTTGTTCATAGATGGTTTGCTTACATGTGTATGTGTTCATGTGGCTGATGAATGTTCTTTAATTTTTCATTTACAAAGGTGGTTAACAGTTAAAAATTCACATGCAAATAATGGTTAAAGATTTTGGATTTTAGATCAAGTTAAAATTTCAGATCAAGTTGGTATCAGAGCGAGGTTAACCATTGCTTTGTGAGTTGATGTTAACAATATCCAAGCTTCAGCGTGGTGAAAGAGAACTTGAAGAGTTCGATTCAGAGATTAGATCAAGAAGAGGAAGGATGTCTTCACCAAAAGGAGAAGAAGCAGCTTCTTCTACCCCTTCTGAAGGGGAATTTCTAAAATCTTTCATGAGAATGCAAACGATGGTAGAGGAGCTTTATCAAGATCGAAAGAAAGGTGAACAAGGTGGACCATCTCATATAGAAGGTAAAAAAGAAGAAGGTGGTGAGGACCCCCCTAAAACCCCACCAACTTCTCCATCTCTTCTTGATGGTTCTATTCCTTCTCCATTTGAAAAGCAAAAAACAAAAGTTGATCTTAATATGCCTCATTTAAAGCTTGATATTAAGTTTGAATTACCTATGTATAATGGAGAGCTCAATGCTGAAAATCTGGACAATTGGATCCGTCAAATTGAAGTTTATTGTAGGATTCAAAAGTTTACTGAAGATGATGTTAAAATTCAATTGGCTTCTCTTCGACCTGGAGGTATTGCTCTCATTTGGTGGGAGAGTAGATCTCAAGAGGATCTTGCCACAAAAGGAAAAATCGTTTCCTCTTGGTATGAGTTCACTTCAACACTTAAAAAGAAATTTTATCCATTAGGGTATATGCAACAAGCTATGATGGATTGGCAGAATTTGAGACAAAGTAAGGGACAAAGTGTGCAAGAATACACACAAGAATTTCAAAAAAGAGCATTGATACTTGGTATACCTCTCTACACTTAGGAATCTCTTCTCAAATATATAGGAGGATTGCATACTTATTTACGTCATATGATATTGATGTTTAATCCGACTAACCTTGATGAGGTGTGTGCTCAAGCAACTCACATTGAGTCAAAAGGGAAGAGTGTTCATGATGTTTCTTTAGTTGAACCCATCCAGGCAAAAGAAGGCAAGGAAAAGCGGAAAGTGAAACATGCAGCTACAATGAAGAAGGGTGATGAGAGACCTACATGCTCGTATTTTCAAAAGCAAGGGCATGAAGAGGCAAAGTGTTGGAAGCTACATCATGAAATGAAACCGAAGTGGTTTAAGGATCGGAAGGGGAAGCAAACAACCACAGTTATCGTTGAGGACCTTGGATCAGATTCCGAGGACGAAACAAAGATAACAATCGTAGGTGTGAAAGGTAAATCTATTGTTGATGATGATGTTAAAATTGGTTCTTTATGTGCTTATACTTCTAAAAATGATGACAATTCTAAGGATAGAAAGAGGAATGCATTGTTTCATATAAGAGTGATTACAAAACAAACAAAGGTTGGCACACTCATAGATAGTGGATCTCAAGTTAATCTTATTTCAGAAGAAGTAGTTAAGCAATTGGGATTAACAACGAAACCAAAAAATAAGCCTTATCCATTAGGTTGGGTATGCAAAGATAAAAGATTACAAGTAACACAACAATGTGATCTAAAGTTTGCAATTACATCTAAGTTTTTAGATGAGGTTCAATTTGATGTGGTCCCACTAGATATCTGTGGAATTGTGTTGGGTAGTCCGTACTTATATGATCGAAAAGCGATCTTCTATCGAGAACATAATCAATATCACTTGTTTAAAGAAGGAATTGAGTACATAGTTCATTCACATTCATTCAAAAATGACAAATCATTGGGCACTACACAACAATTAAAAAGGGTTGTTAATGCAAGTCGGAATTTAGCACTTATGTCTATACAATGTAAGGAAGAAAAGAATCCTAAGCATGAAAAGGAAAAGGAAGTGTCATTTCACTACAATGCACCTATTTTGGTTGATAGTGTTTCTATGGTTAAAAGACAACATGGTTCGGGTACAATCTCTTTCACATGTTCAATGTTTATATTCAGCTTATTACTCATCAACAATATGTGGTTGGGTCTGACAATGTTGAATGAAGATGTGATTAAGAATGTGATTAATGTACTTAACAATGTCAGTGAAGTGTTGATTGTTGTATTGGTGAGTCAGATGTACAGGTTCCAGGAGGAATGGATAGGTGATACAGGACAAGTGAGACAAACATGTCCTCACTTATTTTCTGAATGATTTCATACTTTTTGTGGCCAAAAAGCTTTCCAGTGGGAAGGTTTGATCAAGGTGAATCATCTCAAAATTAGATAGAGTTAAATTATTCAAAATTCAAAGTAAATATTACAGAGTGGAAGAGCTCGTCAACATCTTTCCGGTGACGTTCGTTTCAGGAAAAACGACCTCTAGATGACAAAGATATCAACAATTGAAGTTTCGTTAAAGTTGGTGGAATATGATTAGAAATGGTTAAACAAAATATTATTTGGGGCTATGAGAATTGAACCCAAAACCTTGTGAAAAGGCCACCATGACCCCATAGTTGGGTAAAAAGGGGTGTTCAAGGGCATATCCCTTGACCTTGCCAACACTGAGTACCCTTGATATTATAACCATGTCATATATCCAAATGCTATATGTATTAAAACCCACAAAAGGCGCCAACCATAATATATTAAAACCATGTCATATATCCAAATGTGATATGTATTAAAACCCAAAATCGCACGCAACCATAATATATTAAAACCATGTCATATATCCAAATATGATATGTATTAAAACCCAAATCGCCGCCCCCATAACAACCACAACTACCAACGCGCCACCGCTATGAGATGTGGCAATGAGTGGCGCGAAAACCTTAAAAGGTGCCGAAATGAATGGGATTTGGGTGGGCGCGTGGCCTATGGCCCATACCCCTTTTTTTGGTTTGATTTCATTATTTAAATGAGGCATGGGCATGGATCCCGAGAAGGGTTTTTGATGCAGGTAGAGACAGGCACACAGATCAAGGTGATGCTGCATAGTGATTGAAGTGAATTTGCATGCAGATCGAGGTGGTTTTTGCACATAGATCGAGGTGGTTCTGAGTTTGCATGAATCCCGAGGCTGTACGGACTGTACAACTAGGGTAGATTTTGGGAATTGTGCCAAGAAGGGCATTCAGAGTCCAGTTTCTGAAATATGTCGAGTTTATACTCAAAAGTCTCAGTTTTTCGCAAGGATTCCAGATCCAGCTTCAGTTTTTGCATTCAGGCATCCAGACAAAAAAGTGCTCACAGAACCTTCCAGATACACAGAAAGGTATCCATGTTTATACTTAAAAGTCTCAGAATTTCATCTTGCAACTGTTGTTGAAGTCTGTTACTGTATATGAGAGACAAAAATCAGAAGTCACTTTGTAAGAATTTGAATACTTTATCTATCGGCCTTACCATTTGGAAAGTGGACCGGAGACGTAGCCAGGGGGTCTGGTGAACTCCGTTACAAATTCTTGTTCATAGATGGTTTGCTTACATGTGTATGTGTTCATGTGGTTGATGAATGTTCTTTAATTTTGCATTTACAAAGGTGGTTAACAGTTAAAAATTCATGTGCAAATAATGGTTAAAGATCTTGGATTTTAGATCAAGTTAAAATTTCAGATCATAGAGATAGCTACCACCATTCGAGCAAGTTTCAGTTCAACAGTTTTACAGTTTTGGCATATTTCATTATTTAATAGAAGATATTGTTCACTGGATATTTGTGTTATTCTCCACATCTCCGTGTTTATGGTATTCAATCCGTTAATCAATTCGCTCCATTCCTAAATCCAGATTAGTGGTATCAGAGTGGTCTGATCTTCATTTATTTTTCTTAGTGCATGTCCCCGACAAGATCTGGGTACAAGAAGTTCAAACTTGAACCAATCGAGCCATTACCAGATCGGTCGCGCTGAGCCCGAAAACAACCCATGGGAGACAAAAAGAAATATGATTGAGCAGGAGATCCTATTAAAATGTTGCTCCAAGAAGCCCTCATGCGACAAAGGAATGAAATGATGGACAACTTCATGCAGATCCTTCGACAACTGCCTACATGAGAAGTATCTTCATCAAGTGGCCTTGCAACCCCCTTCAAGGTACATGCAAATTTAGATATTCCATTATTTCAAGGACAGATAGATGCAGATGCTGTAGATAAATGGTTGAATCTGCTCGAAGGATATTTTTCAGTGCACAATTTTTCTGATAGGGAAAAGATCACTTTTTCACTCCTCAAGGTCGTTCCCCATGTTAAATACTGGTGGGATACTTACTCTGAGCAAAGGGCCGTGGAGGAATATACAATATTTGTGGTGGCCCCTACATGGGATTCCTTATGGGACACCATTAAAGAACAATACTACCCTATTGGAAGCTACGAGGACCAATACACTAGATGGACCACCTTACGTTAAGAAGGGGACCAGATAGTACCAGTTTTCACCAATATTTTCCATACCCTATGCACCAAATTGGGTATCAAATACTCTGAGCGTCATCTATTGCTCAAATACCATGGTTTTTTGGATAGATACATTCATAAATAAATGGATTTCGTGGACATCGACTCTTTGGGCACGACTTATAGATATGCTATCAATATCGAGCAAAAATTTAAGCAGAAACAATGAGAGTTTGGATCTCCAAACCCCTCACAGCCGAAGTAGGGAAAAGGCAGTCCCAACCCACACAACAAGTGTCCAAGTTGAGATGGCCGCCCTTAGGACAACTAGTACAAGACACAACACAAGAAGGTAAATGAGAAGATGAAGAAGGACATCAAAAATGGTGTGAGTACCATAAAATTCCTTGGCACAATACCGAAGAATGCTGCTCCAAGCAGTCCCTCGTGGCCAAGCTGAGGGCTTCCGAGTCAGAGGACGATTCTGATTCTGATTTGAATCCTGAAGGAGGGAAGTGAATTATCGATGCTGAACCTAGTTCCATTGTCGATACCACCAAAGTCCAACCGAGCGAACCAAAAGAACCAGAGGAAGGGGAACGCATCTTTCACTCGCAGATTTGGGTCAAGGGGGATCCGATTCCTTTCATTGTCGACATCGGTAGTTAGAAGAACATGATTTTAGTATAGGTCATCAAGCGGATGAACCTACCAATGACACCACACCCACATCCCTACACCATCAGCTGGCTTCGCCAAGGAAGAGATCTCTGTGTTAGCCAACGGTGTCGTCTTCCCTATGAAATCAAGCCTTTCAAAGATGAGGTATTGTGTGATATTTCCCTCCTTGAAGTTTGTGATGTTCTTTTAGGACAACCATATTTTTGGAAGCATCATGTTGTGTATGAGTCTAGATCCCATAGTGTTATTATTACTTTGGGTAGACAATTGTACATGATCCCAAAGGTAGCTTCGCCTACTGCTAAGCAATGTAGTAAGGTCATTTCATAGACCGAGAAGTTCATTTTCTTTGTGATCTGTGGTTACATTAAGCAGAAGGTCACCGCCACATATGTGGCCTCTACACAACACCTCTCTTTGCAGCAAAATCAAGTGGACGAGATCGTGGAATAATAAAAAGAGATCTTCTCCTCACCTACAGGGGTACCGACACATTGCCAAGTCAAGCATCTAATTGATCTGACCCCCAACACACCTCTACCTAATGGAACAGTCTATCTATTCTGACTGATGGAGAATGAAAAAATCATGCATCAGATCTGAGAGATTCTTCAAAAGGGGCACATCAGACCCAGCTCCTCCCCTTGCGAAAGCCCTATTGTATTGGTGTAGAAGAAGGACAAGACTTGGTGACTCTGCATTGATTACAAAGCCTTAAAAAAAATCATAGTCAGGAACCACTACCCCATTCCCGGGATTGATGACCTTCTTGGCCAAATCCAGGGGGAAAATTTCTTCAGCAATATTGACCTAAAGTCTAGCTACCACTAGGTTCCCATCGAGCCAACTGATGTATGGAAGACAACCTTCAAGTCTAAGGAAGGTCTCTACGAATGGCTAGTCATGCCTTTTGGCTTAACAAATGCACCATCCACTTTCCTGAGGTTTATGGATGATGTATTGAGACCCTTCACCAACTCCTTTGTGGTGGTATATTTGGATGCCATCCTAATCTTCAGTAGAACATGGGAAGAGGACATGCGACATATTTATCAGGTTTTGAGCACTCTGTGGTAGCACAAGCTGTATGCCAACTTGGAAAAATTTTCTTTTGGCATGAACATGGTCTAATAATTGGGCTACATTGTTGATGAGCATGGGGTACATGTTGATCCAACTAATATCTAAGTCATCCATGACTGGACAGCCTCGACCACACCGATCGAGCTTCAGAGCTTTATGGGGCTATCCAAATTATACCGACGGTTCGTGTTGGGATTCTCCCATATTTTATGGGACCTCATCTAGGTGACCAAGGGTGGTGGTAGGGCCAAGTGCGTCTGGGGGAAGGAGAAGCAATGAGCATTTGATGATCTAAATCATTGCTTATGCTTAGCTCTGATACTCTCCTTTCCCGATCTGCAAAAATATTTCGAGATTGAGACTGATGCATCTAACTATGTTGTGGGTGAATTTCTCACTCAACAAAGGAATCCAATGGCATATCATAGTGAGACACTCTCTGATACTGTCCATAAATACCCCACCTATGAAAAGGAAATGTATTCCATTGTACAAGTCTGTCATCAATGGAAACACTACATTCTCGAGAAAGAGATGATCATACACATTGATCACAAGCCTCTGCAGTTCATACAGACACAGGGAAAATTACAAAATGACCGCCATTAGAAGTGGTCCACGTACCTACAACAGTTTTACATAAACATCAAGTATAAGACATGTATCTTCAATCATGTCGTTGACTACCTCAGTCGACCCCCTGTGGCTACACTCACCACTATGCTCCATTCCTGTGGACATGAAGCCTCTGAGTGGGCCCAACTTTATCAGCAAGATCCAGACTTCGCCACCACATATCAGCTCTTGGGTACATGCACAACTGTTACTGATTTTCACATTCATGACAGAATCTTATGCCACCTGGTCCATCTCTGTGTTCCTACAAGTGAGCATGCAAAGATGGTTTGGGAAGGCCACTACAGTCTGGTGGCAGGACATTTTGGCGTAGAGAAAACTATGGCTGTTCTTCAAAAACATTTTTATTGGCCAAAACTTTGAAAGGACGTCAAAAAGTATATCAGATCTTGCACTGCCTATGCCATTTCCAAGCCAACCATCAAGAAGCAACGATTATATACCCCTCTTACGATTCCTAAGAAGCCTTGGGAATCCATATTAATGGATTACATGTCTGGCTTTCCATCCACCAAGCAAGTAAATGACTGTGTGTTTGTGGTCATGTTGATGGGTCCTAACTCCTTGATTCAATAGTCGGAACCAAACCTACCACCGAGGCCCAATTAGAATCTGCAATGTTTAATGGTGGAATGGTTCTCCAGATCTTGTGATCTAACCAATTTATCAATGGGCTTTATGTTTTCTTGTGAAGGCTCTTCCTTCAATTTAGGCTATCTCTTTTGTATTTTATCTTGGGTGAGACTGATATGAGATGTAAGATGACATAAACCAACTTGGTGACAAACAAGATTAAATTCTAACTACTGGGGAAGATACTGAACTTGGGATAACCCGCTGCTCAAGCATGAAGACAATGATTCTATACCACATGCCTAGTACTAAAACATTAACCTCACAAGAATCCAATTATTGTCTGAGAAACTAATTATCAGAAAGAAAACACATATGCAAATAAGATAATGGAAAGAAAAATAATTCATCTACCATAATTAGTCATCACATGTTAACACAATGATTCTTCTTCATCATTTAAAGTAAAGAACAACAAAATATTTCACCAGATAACTTGACAATAGATTAAATAGCTCTTACTCATTACAACATCATTCATGAAACAATATGGGAAATAGTTATTCTCCATGTGGAATAACATGCATTTGATGAAAATGACTTGTCTTTGGTCCAGAAGGACTTCTCAATTCATAACAACTTCAAAATAATTATTAACAACAAAAAAAAAGAGTTCTTACAACAACCATCGACCTTTAACTAATTGGTCGATATCTTTATTTATAATGTAAAGTTTAACTGGAATTAACGGCTAAGTGCAGTTTAAGAAATTTTTTTTTGCCACGTGATGTCCTATACTAATAGTTTCTTTAACAGTCAGCCCGAGATATCTCTTGAAAAGGGTGATTTCTCTCGTACTCAGACCAACTGATAAACAACTCTTCACAAGTTTGGGCCCATGAAAATTTGTGCTCTTCCGTCAGAGCCACATATATTCCTTTGATGTCCATCGCATGCATCCAATACTTCACTAGAATGGAGTTCAACTACTGTAGCACGGTTCGATCTATGATTATATGATATGCAAATCGTTGCACTTGCCCTGGCCTTGTGTCAGTCATATTTGCGAGCTCTTTGGTCCATAACGAATCTTGCTTGGCATGCGACTTGACTACGTCGCTTAGGTCGACGAAGTTGTCAAGGTTGCTAAACTCGAGGAGTCAGATATCCTTCATTACTTTATTAATTTTATCCCAGTGCTTCTTGCATATGATCCACTGCTCTTGTATTTCTCGGTGTGGGTCCCGAGACATCTTATCCTAGTACTTAGCTGATTGTTTCATGTGATTAAGACTACTTTTTCCTATCGTCCGAATGCCATGTTCTTCTTTGTCTCAGCCCTGCTGAATTGCATCAATGTACTTAAGTATTTCTACTGCTTGCTTCTCCCTTTCATACCATCGCTCCATATCCTTTCATGTCATGAGTGCCATGAGAGTGTCCTCCTAGAACTCAACTATTTTCACAGTTAAAAGGTGTCTTTGTTTCTTGAACTCATTGTAAACTTCTTCAAACTCACCTTTTAGGTACACAACGGTATGCGTGGTGACTTTATAGTATTCGACCACATGATGCAAGTTTTATAGCTCCTTTAGGCTGGAGGCTAGGTCCTTTTCATCCCTTTTGGCCCTGTCCAGGGTGGCCTCTAAGATTGCCTTCCCCACACCGAGAAGTTTAGACGTCCAGGCGTCTCCTGTGTTTATCAAGTTCTCCTATGTAGTAACAAAGATGGAGTGATCCAACATGATATTTCTTTTCTTTACAGTCCTTTGAATGATGGCCTTTCTCTTTCGATTGTAGGAGATCACATAGATATCTTCTACCTCATATATTGGCTCAGGTATCTGCTGATCGCCCCATGTGAGTATGTTTCCTAGGCTATTGGTGGTGTATACTTGTTCAAGATCGGGCTCCTGAACTTCCTCATTGTGCCTCGAAGACCCGACCTCTACCTGTCACTTGTCAGGGGTTTGAGTATTGAGCGGAATAGTGACATCGGGCACATACTTGTTACTTACTTTCTGGTTGGCCGCAGAATCGCTGATTTCCTTTCGTAGGGATTCTTTCTTTGGCTCATCCAATTCGGGCTTGTCCTTTAGATCTGCTTCGATTTCCGATGTGTCAGGTTCCTTTGTTTCAAGACCACTTTTAGCTTCTGTTTCCTTTTGTGGGACCTCCTTTGTTTTCACTTCGGGCTCAGGGGAAGAAGTCTTCTCAGGTCCTTTTTCCTCTTGGACATGCATAGGGTTGTCGTGAGATGACTTCGGGCTCTCATCGTCACTATATATAGTTATAAGCTTACTCAAAGGATTAGGCGCATGTGTTTCTACTAACACTTGGCCTGTCTCTGGTTGAGTCATCCCACCTACCAGTGAATTGATCAACGATGTTGTATATTTAGGGTCGTATGACCCGTTGGTGTTACCAAGGTTTGTGAAATTGGGGCCGCTTGTCTTCGTCGGTCTTCCTTCTGGGCTATTGGTTGGAAGCCTAGGTGTTATTATGAGGTCTAGATTATCTTGCATCTGCTTCATTAGCAGCTGGGCCTTCTGCCACATAAGTCCCCCCATCCTTTGTACAACTTGAACCTCAGGGGAATCCATGATTTGTACCGTGGATTCCTGACAAAATTCTACTGCTTTGATGGCTAGCTCCTTTTTATCCCTTTTGGCCCTGTCTAAGGTGGCCTCTAAGAGTGCCTTCCCCACGTCGATAAGTTTAGACGTCCAGGCGTCTCCTGTGTTTCTAAATTTCTTCTATGTAGTAACAAAGACAGAGTGATCCAATGTGATATTTATTTTCTTTGCAGTCCTTTGAATGATGTACTTTCTCTTTCGATCGTAGGATATCACATAGATATTTGCTACCTTGTCTACCGACTCAAGTATCTATTGATCGCCCCATGTAAGTATGTTTCCCAGGCTACCGATGATGTATAATTTTTCAAGGTCGGGCTCCTGAAATTCCTTGGTGTGCCTCGAAGACCTGACCTCTACCTATTGATCGTTGGGGGTCTGAGGATTGAGTGGAATAGCGACGTCGGACACAAACTTTTTACTTACTTGCTCGTTGGCTGCAAAACTGCTGATTTCCTTTCGCGGGGATTCTTTCTTTGGCTCATCCAATTTGGGCTTGTCCTTCAGATCTGCTCCAGTTTTCGATGTGTCGGGTTCCTTTGTTTTGAGGCCACTTTCAACTTCTGTTTCCTTTTGCAGGACCTCCTTTGTTTTTACTTCGGGCTCAGGGGAAGAAGTCTTCTCAGGTCCCTTTTCCTCTTGGACACACACAGGGTTGTCATGAGATGACTATGGGCTCTCATCATCACTATATATAGTTATAATCTTTCTAAAAGGATTAGGCACACACATTTCTACTGACACTCGGCCTGTCTCTGGTTGAGTTGTCCCGCCTACTGGTTAATTGATCGACGATGTTGTATATTCAGGGTTGTCTGACCCATTGGTGTTACCAAGGTTTTTGAAATTGGGGCCGCTAGGATCTGTCGGGCTTCCTTTTGGGCTATCGATTGGAAGCATAGGTTTTATGATGAGATCTATATTATCTTGCCACTGCTTCATTAGCATCTAGGCTTGATGCCACATAAGTCCCCCCATCCTCTGTACAACTTTAACCTCAGGGGAATCCATCATTTGTACCGGGGATTCCTGATAAACTTCTGCCACTTTGATGGCTTCTTGGGGATCGCCCACTGCTTCGCCCGGTTCAGATGCTACCCTTCCTTCTCGGGTCTTGAGAATTTCTTGACCCGTTTTCTCCAAGGACGTCACTTTCTCCTCCCAACTCATTGCCTTGAATATGGTTATTTTAGGATCAACCATCCTTTCCACTAACTCATTCTAGTCTTGAGCGTTTTCGGTGAAAATTTCATGTTCAAACTGGTCATGAGCACAAGGCCAACATGATGATACATGCGATGCATGTTTTAGGACCAGACCATTGGGATCGTGCTTGAGAAAACAACCAGTCTAGACTCATAATTCCAATTGACTTAGCCCTTCTTTCTTATCCTGCACAGTGTCCTTGACCATGTAGAATCCAATATGAAATCCATAAGGTACGAAGGCCCACTTCTTGTCCTTTACTAAAGTGGCGTTATAGCCTTGTAGAATGGTATAATAACAAATTCCCCCTAACACTAGTCGACCGGGGACATATATGGAAAATATATGGGGTGCCCCTGTGGTGCCAAAAACCCTAATGTAGGTCTCATTCTCATCTAGATACCAGTGACCCACTTTCGATACAACCTTTTTTGCTTCATCCGACAGCCTTGGGCACTCTTTCTTGAACAACAAGGAATAAATGCGTGCAATAAACTGGTCACAGATAAGAGAAAATGATTTATTGTACCTATTTTCCCATAAGATGCCAAAGTATACATGGAATGGGAGCTCGGAGGAGTGCCAGTTTAAGTTCATTCCAGAAAAAAATGTTCCTGGCGCAGATGATGTCCAGCAAATACAAGGCCATGTAGAAGGAAAGGGTTTCTCCCTCTTTCTGCGTCTAGGCTTGTCATATGCAAGTGCTCAACTGTTTGTAGATGATGGCACCCCAATTGAATCTCATGCCTGAAATGCCTACCGTATAAGCTAGAGGCATCCAAGTCTCTGAAAACTAGGAGAAATATTTCTCCCCATGCAATCTGTAGAGGAGATCCATCAAGTATATATATGGCTCCCTCAGGTTAGCCATTGGGTACCAGCCGAAGGTCTGTTTGGTGAAATTTTTATCTTCTCTCCACCAAGATGCCATAATCTTTCCGGTGTCGTGCTTCTGATAGAAACTCAAAATAAACTCAGTGTTTAAACGTTCCTCCAGTTCCCTGAGTTTGTAGTAACTCTGAACTTCTACTGGGAGGAAAACCCCGACGCATCCACCACTGTCGTCGTTAATTAAACACTTATGTGCATCGGTGTGATCAATAATCCATTTCAAGAGTTCGATGCATGGAAATACCACAGTCCTTCTTTCCACCATGTGCAAATAGGCCTTGAAAACATTCGAGAGAACTTCATCATTGAGTCTTGTCGTAACAGGATCGCTGTGCGGGGTATATTCGAGGGGTTCTTCCTTCTTGATTTTCTTCAAAAATTCTTCCCAGCGAGGGAATATTGTTTTGGCCTCAATGTTCGCCTCTATGTATACAAAGGTAGGGGTCTAGACAAAGGCCTTATTGGTGGTTGTTTTAATGACGGGCACTCATTTTGGATCGAATTCCAATTGCCTCACAACTGCTGGGGAGGAACCTTCTCCGGCCTCCGGTTCTTGCAGCTTTGGTGCTCTTGGGGATTTCCTGGTGGTGGGTTTCTTCATAGGTATTGTTCCTATAATGCTCACTAAAATTTTTGTTTAATACTCACTGAACCTTGGAAGCCTTCTCTGGATTGCTAGCATTGCTCCTCAGTGTGCTCTGAACTCCTTGCCGCACAAAATAGGTTCATACACAATGACTCAAAAGAATATAATGGGAGAGATCCTATTAGTCATATCAGTCAGTTAATACAAGTAATGAATGCAATTCAAAACAAAATACCATTAGATCTCTGCAAATAAATTCTAACTTGGTTGACGACGGAGGTCTTGAGTGAGATGCATTGTATCGTCAGGCTTAAATGGTCCCTTTTGATTTGAGCATGAATTAGCAACTAATGCACGATCGACGAATTAAATAACATTTTAAATGCGTCGTACCTAAAATATCTTAGGGATAAATCATCTCATCACATCGTGTCTCTCTGGTGGATAGATCGAGGATTGACGATATCCCTGTGTATTTTTCCGTTGGTGCCCTCCTGAGACAACTTCCGATGCCGAAAGGTATCGGGGATCGACGATCAGGGATAGTTCGAGCACGCAATTTCTTTGTGGGTTATAACCTTCGTAAATATCCAACACATAAAACATTTTGGAAGTCGGTGATCAACAATACCACTCTTTTACTTGCGTCACACTTACTCTTCTCGTTTTTCTGCCGATGCCGAACAGATCGGTCTTCAACAATATATTTAGTGAAGCTTATTCATGGAGACGAGAGACCTCCTTCTGCTGACGCCGGTGAAATTTGACGCTCGGCTATTTTGGTTTTCTCAAGCGATTTTTTTCACTTTTAATCTCTTCCGATGCTGAATTTCCTAAGCGTGTTGGAAAAAACTTTAGACTGTCGATTCCTTAAGTAAATGTTAGTCCCTTTTTAAAGTCAAGATGATTTTAAAATGTTCAAGCAGACTTTAAATGACTCAACATGAAAACATAAATGATAAGCAAATGCAGTAGTTTCATACTGAAGCATAATCAGATACTGTGAAAGATCAAGTGGTTCCCAAAAAGTAAAAATTTGACATAGACCTTTTTAGGGTGTGTTGAGTTCTCAAAAAATGGCGATTCACTGGGCAAAAGCAAAATCTCCATTCCTTCTCTAAGGATCGACTGATACAGAAGCTGATGGAGAACCTTGATTGGTTTGACAATCATAACCTCTTTACCTTTGCATTTGAAGTTCTATGGTTTATGCTTCCGAGTCTGCCCATGGTGTTTTAACCCTTTTCCTCCTTCGTTTCCTTTGACTCAGAATCATGCCCCCTTTTTATGAAAGTTTAACAAATCACTCACCGGCATGAAGCCTTAAGTTACCTTTAATCACTTGCTTCGGTGTCGCTCTGATGACAATGAGCGTCCATAGCTCCGACAGAGTCATCCCAACATCACAGACCTTGCTCTGCTGCCAATGAGCATCCATATCCCTAACGAAGATATCTGCATAGCCTATCCTACTTTTCACTCTTTTGATAATACCAATTTTATTTCAACATGACACCCTGAGTGAGCGAGAGAGGATGATGTCTGTTTATTTCACAAGGTGAGATGATCAAGGTGGATCCTTTTCTAACTTTGTTTTCTGGGTTCATGTAGTCTTTTCCAGATTTCCTTCTTTCCCTTAAAGTCTTACCAAACCACCAAGACAACACTTCTGACATTTCTCTGGAGTTCTTCATTTGGTGAGTTTTAGATAGAGGACTCCTCAGAGCGACCGTATATCCTCCTATGCTTCTTGTGTTTATAAGTGAGCGATAGGTTAGGAACAAAGCTCTCTATGTTGGATGTTTTGAGATCAAATACTCTTCTGCTAAACACAACTTTCAAAAGCACAAAAATCCAGGTAGCTAAAATAAAATAACAAACAATTCATTTCGCAATCACAGAAGATACTCAACAAAGTACATAAAGCACACACACACATATATTTTTTTGTCACTTTTTATTTATTTATTGGAAATATTGTTTTAGGGCTTGGCCATTCACTGGAAGGGCACCAGTTCCCCCCCTTAGATTCTGCAACCGATACGTGACTGCCCCAATCTTTTCAGCGACTTGGAAAGGTCCAAGCCACATATTTTGAAACACAGAATGCTTCCCTTTCGGTTCATTTCCTCTGTCCCACTTTAGGACTAGGTTTACTACTTCAAAGTTATTCTCTTTAGACTTATGATTATCAAACCATCTTTTCACTATTTGTTGGTGAGCTAGGAATTTTGACTTAGACTTTTCTCTTTCTTCCTCCAGCATGATCAAAGTGTTGATTCTTTGTTGTATGGCCGATGAAGGCTCATCGCTGGAATCTTGGGCTAGTTGAAGAGATGGAAGATACAACCCATTTGAGAGGATGGATTCTTGCCCGTAGACCATAAATTATGGGGAATTTCCTATAGCTTCTTTGGGTGTGACTCTGTCAGTCTACAAGGCATTATGGATTAGATTATGCCAATTCCTTTGGTTATCTACAACTGTCTTTTTTAATATCCTCATTAAGTTCTTATTAGTTGATTCTACCACACTGTTTCCGTGTGGATAATAATTTGCCAAATACCTAATTATGATTCCTTTGTCCAGAGAAAACTCCGTCAAAAAGGTGGAAGAAAAGTAAGCTGCATTATCAAAGACTAGGATAGAAGGGACACCAAACCTTGTGATCAGATGTTGTTCTATAAATTGTATTACTACCTCATCGTTTACCTGAGTCAGAGGAACAACCTCTGCCCATTTCATGAAATAATCGGTTGCAGTAAGAATGTACTTGTGCTATTTTGAAGAGGTGTAATTTCTCCTATGATATCAAACCCCCATTTCTCAAAAGACCTAGAGACAATCATAAGTTGGAGTGGGACTGCTGCTTTCTTCTCCCTCCCAACGCTCATTTGAAAGTTTTATAGTTTATAGCGTAAGAATGAGTGTCCTTGAATAAGGTGGGCCAATAATAGCCGAATCTCAGAATCTTATGAGCGGTGGTGTTTCCTGCGAAATGTCCCCCGGCAGGGCAATCATGGAGCTACTTCATCACTTTGTCTGTGTATTCACATCCAAGACATCTTAATAGTACTCCATCATAATTGATCTGGAAGAGTACCAAATTTATAAGGCAATATTGTGCAGATTTTAACCTGAGGGCTCTCCTTTCCCTAGGGTTGAGGTTTTCTGGACAGGTCCCGTGGTGTAGGAGATAAGATAAATTCTTATACCAAGACTCTTGTCCTGGGGAGATGTATGATACTTCATGAAACTATAGTTCCATTTCATTCTCCCATCTGAAATCTTCATTTACTTGGTCTTGGGCTTCGACTGCAAGCCTGCATAACCCTTGTCCTTTTACTAGTTTGGCAGGTTTTATATCTAGATCAAATTCTTGGACTACTGCCATCCAGTTCCCTCTTCTTTCCCCCATTTCTTGCTGGGTAAACAAGGATTGGACTGCAGGTTGCAGCACAATCACTGTAGTGTGGTTCTTGAGGATGTAAGACCTGAAATGTTTTACTGCATTATATACTGCATAGGCCTGTTTGTCTATAGCAGGATAATTGAGCTCATCTCCTTGAAGATTAGTACTCATGAATGACACTGGGGCCTCATTGTTATCATCATCCTTCTGAGTCAAAACTGTAGATAACGATTGGTCAGAGGCAAAAGTATAGAGGAAGAAGTCTCTATTGAAATCGGGACTTTGCAACACTGGGGCCCGTGATATAGCATCTTTGAGATTGCTAAAAGAACCTTTTCACTCATCATCCCACTTAAGTTTGGAATCCTTGCAAATCATCTTTTGTAAGGGTTTGATGATTTCCGCAAAATCGAGAGTGAATTTCCTCACAAAATTGATTTGCCCAAAAAAGTAATGCATAACTTTCTTGTTATAGGGCAAGGGGAGTTGAGCTATGGCCTTAATCCTTTTTGGGTCTATGCAAATGCCTGCTTGAGATATAATGTGACCTAACAACTTACCTTCCTTGACACCGAGGATAGTTTTGTTAGGGTTTAAGGATATACCATATTTCCTACACCTTTCAAAAATCTGAGTTAAGTGTTGGATGTGCTCTTCTCTATTGTTTGAATACACTGTTAATCGTCTAGATACACTACCAAACATTTATTGATTAGTCCCCAGAAATCTATGTCCATGGCCCTTTGGAAGGTCGCTCCTGCATTAATTAACCCGAAAGGCATGCATTTATAAGTGAAAGTTCCCCACTTGGTTTTTAAATGATCTTCCTCCGAAACCAGAAATTGGTTGTAACCTGAGAAACCGTCTAGTAGAGAGAAAATATCTGAGCCAGATACGGTCTACAGGAGTTGTTCCATCGGTGAGATTGGGTAATTGTCCTTTTCTAAAGCTTTGTTGAGGTTCCTAAAATCTACGCCTAGGTGGATCTCTCCCGACTTTTTCTTCACCATGACAAGATTTGCTACCCATGCAGAATGCCTAACCTGGAAAATGACCTTGGCATCTAAAAGTTTTTCTAATTCCTGATACATGACAGGTTCCATGGATGGGTGATACTTTCAGAGATTTTTTTGGAAAGGTTTCACTTCGAGTTTTAACGTGATATTGTGTTGAATGACGCAGATATCATACGTTTTCAGATCTGAATAGGACCACACAAAGACATCTTGGTGTTGTCTGAACAATTTGAGATAATATTTCCTTTCATTTTTGGATATAGTCTTTCCAAGATTCACATTCTTTGGGTTTTCTGAGGTTCCGAGATTTATAGTTTCATGCAGGGGAAAAGAGCTACCAGTATTTGCATTTTTAGGCCCCTTAAATCACTATTTTAGATCAAACAGATTTTCTAGATTAGCTATACCTTTTGGGATTGTGTGAGACTTTGATTTATCAATAGGTTGTCCTATCCTAGGATCAGCCTTTGTTGATTGCTCTTGGAATACTTCATCATCAATAGCCAAATCTTTGAAATTGTCTTGGTTAGTCAAGAATTTTATGATATTTTCATATCCTTCAAATACTTTCCAATTAGAAATGTTATTACGCATCGATGGTTTGTAGAGAAGCTCCATAGTGAATTGGGAGGCTTCATAATCTTCTAGAGGCGACAACCTGGAAACAACTGTGGCCAAGGAGTCAACAAGAATATTGTTTTCTCTGGGGATTGCTGTAATATTGAAGGCTTCAAAATGATTTATTAACCTATGCACCTCCTGTTGATAGATATTTAGGTGAAGAGAATTGCAATGTATAGTATTCCTTACTTGTCTAATGATAATTTTTGAATCCCTGAAAACCTTCAATTCTTTGATATTTAAGTCTATAGCTTTCTTTAATCCTTGTACTAGAGCTTCATATTCGACAGTGTTGTTTGTACATTCAAATTTTAGCCTACAAGATAGGAAATGACATTTACCTTTAGGATAAATGAGGATGCACCCTGCTCCTAACCCTTCTTGCGATTTAGATCTATCAAAGCACAAAGTCCAAATTTGTGGATGACAATCACTCTTTTCCTTTTCCTTATTAATTTTTTGCTCTCCTATCTTTTGTTCTGTAATCTATAGCGCAGGGTCTTGATAGAAGATTGTGTCTTTTGTCGGTATCGACGACTTTTCTTGAAAATTCATTTTAGATTTTTGAGTGAGAGGGACATTGGACAAGAGAGGAGAAAAGTTTTCGAAGTGGGAATCGCATGAATAATTTCCCAACATGGGGAAATCTATGGATGAGGGTTTGTTCGGGGTTTCTAGGTTAGTGACCATATGTTTCAAATATTTCTCCCTATCGATTCTGATCATGTTCTTGTATCCTTTCAGTGGTAGCCAAAGGTGTGCCTAATATGTACTGAAGTATCCATTTATCTTTTCAGACCAATATCGACTTAGTAATAACCCATAGGCCTCTAGAATATCTACCACAATGATGTCAATCACTTGCACAAACTTGGGGTGTGTCGCTATTCTGATCATTACATCTTTGAGTTCTCCCCTGACCTTGACTTGGGTTGTGTCTAGTTGTATGACATGTTTATCACTCTTGAGAGGAACAACATTTAAATTTTTCCAAATAGACAAGGGCATAACGTTGGAAGACGCCCCATAATCTACCAAACAATTGTGAAGGTTTCTATTGAAGACTTCAACCGTTAAGAGGAATGGTGGGACAAAAGGTTTTTCCTTCCTATGTTCTGAGTAGGTGTTCATGGTTGGTTTTATCACTAGATCTATGGGGGATAGAATTATTTCCTGACCATCGCCTGTCGTCAGATTTTCTACTGAGTTCCAAGCTTGTAACAAAAAGTCCTTCTGCTGAGGAATCCTGCATATGTCGATAACTGATATATTAGCCTTTAAAATTTTCAAATATTCGACCACGTTGTAATCCAGTTTGGGCGATTCTCAGGTATGGATACTTATAAGTTTATTACCAAGAGCGAAAGGTGTTTTTGGGTGATCAAGATTTGCATTACTTCTCGAGGTATTGGTGACAACGGTATCTTTCGAGCTAGGCAGACCCTTCCTGCATGTCTGTATCACCGAAACTTCAGCAGGTTTCCCCTGAGACTCAAACAGGTCGTTAGAAGGCATGATCAGGTCAAGATCCCATATCAGTATAGCTGTATCTATTGGTGGATCAATCTCTTCCAAGTCAACAATGTTCATAACTGAACTGCTTAGCTGTTCAGTCAGGGAGACTTCGTCTAGAAACTGATTGGCCATCAAATTCATGGCATGTACCCATTGAGGGCAGTCTCTTTTAGAGTGATTTTCCTAGTGGTAAGTACAAAAAGAATCAGATGCAACATTCCCTAGATCCATGTTTAAGTTAGCCGAGGGAGGTTCAATTTCTTTGAACGATGGGTTTCTTTTAAAGAAATGTTTATAGGGCCTTTGGCCCTGGTTTCCCTCCTCTGCATTTCTCTTCATGTCTATGATCTCATTTTATAATTTCTTAACCATGCATTATAGGTCTTCTATGTCTCTGTTACCCTTGTTGAGAGTCTATTTTGATTGGTTTCCTGATGGCCTAGTCAAAAGGATCCCCCTCTTGGGAGGAGGTTGAACTTCTTTCTTGACCAGAGAGGCCTGACCTTCTTTACATCCTTTCATCTAGAATTCTATCGTTTTGGCTTCTTCAAAATTTTCAGCCATGGTTTGCTTGGTGACCCTTTTTACAAACATAGAAATAGAAGCTGTGAGCGTGTTAGCATAAACATCGATTTTCAACTCCTGAGTTGGTCTTGCCATGGGCTGGAATTTGTTTAAGATGGTCCTGAATCTTGGATTGAAATCTTTGACCCTTTCTTTCAGACTCATGGTGGCTGCAAACAACTCAACCATCAGAACTCTCATAGTAGTTTCCTCCACAAATTTATCTAGAAAGTCCTTTTGGAACTTCGTCGAGATGGTTATAGATCCTACTGGTAGATTGAAATACCACGTAGAAGATGAATTTTAAAATGTATAGGGGAAATGTCTGCATACTATGCTTCATGTTGGATGTTCAGAAGCCTGATTGCTAATATAAATTTATTGATATGATCCTCAGGCAATCCAGAGGTTTCAAGATCGAACTTAGGAAGCAATTTATCTGGGTGACGAGGAAGATTATGAACTAGTCATGGGAGGGCCAAAGTGTCTCTGGCTAACCAGGGTTGATTGTTCAGAGGTGGGTTCTCCCTTTCATCATTATGGTCATTGTTGCCTTCCATATCTTCAGGCTCTGAGTTAAACTCTACCTCTTCTGAAAAATCGTCTGACTCAGAGATGTCGCCAGCTGGTGTCTCGGGTATCAAATCAAGAGGCTCTTGGATTTTGGTGATTGCAAAATATATTAAGTATTCTACCGAGTGTACGAAAACCTCGTCAGGAGTACTAACCACTGGTATTCTTTGTTGTTTTCTTTGAGGGAGTATGGGAGCTAAGGATAACACACTGATCTACCGGGCGTAGGATTTTGTAATTCTTCTAAATTGATTTACTTCCTCGCGAGGAAGAGCGTAAGGTATTTCAGAGTGAAAAGATTCTTCCTCGGGATGGGGTGAGTTACTCTTTTCAGGATTACTCAACATGTGTGGGTTGTCTTGTGAATGACTATCCATGCATGTGGGCTGTTACGAATATATAGGTTGTTTGAAATGCTATATAAAATATATATTCAGCCATTCATTCTCAGGCCCTCCTTCTAGCGCCAATTCTGTTGATGGGTCCTAAATCCCCAATTCAATAGTAGGAAGCAAACCCGCCACCGAGGCCCAATTAGACTCTGCAATGTTTAATGGTGGAATGGTTCTCTAGATATTGCGATCCGACCAATTTATCGATGGGCTTTATGCTTTATTGTGAATGCTCTTCCTTCAATTTAGACTATCTCTTTTTGTATTTTCTCTTGGGTGAGACCGATATGAGATGTAAGACGACATAAACCAACTTGGCGACAAACATGATTAAATTCTAACTACTGGGGAAGAGGCTGAACTTGGGATAACCCAATGCTCAAGCATGTAGACAATGATTCTATACCACATGCGTAGTACTAATACATTAACCTCGTGAGCATCCAATTACTATATGAGAAACTAATTATCAGAAAGAAAAAACATATGAAAATAAGATAATGGCAAGCAAAATAATTCATCTACCATAATCATTCATCACATGTTAACACAACAATTTGTGTTCATCATTTAAAGTAAATAACAACAAAATATTGCACCAGATAACTTGACAACAGATTAAATAACTCTTACTCATTACAACATCATTCATGAAACAAGATGGGAAATAGTTCTTGTCCAGGTCCAATCACATGCATTTGATGAAAATGACTTGTCTCTGGTCCAGAAGGACTTCTCAATTCATAGCAACTTCAAAATAATTCTTAACAACCAAAAAGAAAGAGTTATTACAACAACCATAAACCTTTAACTAATTGGAAGATGTCTTTATTTATAATGTAAAGTTTAACTTAAATTAATGGCTAAGTGCAGTTTAAGCAAAACAAAATTCTCCACGTGGCGTCCTATACTAACAATTTATTTAACAATCAGCCCAAGATATCTCTTGAAAAGGGTGTTTTCTCTCGTACTCAGACCAACTGATAAACAACTCTTCACAAGTTTGGGCCCATGGAAATTTGTGCTGTTCCGTCGGAGCTGCATGTATTCCTCTAATGTCCATCCCATGCGTCTGGTACTTCAATAGACCAGATTTAAATTGCTGTAGAAAGGTTCGAGCTCTTATTGGATGCTCTGCAAATCATTTCACTTGCCTTGGCCTCGCGTCGGTCATCTTTGCAGGCTCTTCGGTCCATAACGAATATTGTTTGGCATGCGACTCGACTACGTCGCTTAGGTCGACGAAGTTGTCGGGGTTTCCTAACTCGGGGAGTCTGATATCCTTCATTACTTTATTAATTTTATCCCAGTGCTTCTTGCATCTGATCCACTTCTCTTGGATTTCTCAGTGTGTCTCTCGAGATAGCTTAGCCTAGTACTCGGCTTATCGCTTCATGTGATTAATACTACTTTTGCCTATCGTCCGAAGGCCATGTTCTTCTTTGTCTCGACCCTGCTGGACTGCATAAATGTACTCATGTCTTTCTACTACTTGTTGCATCCTTTCATACCATCACTCCATGTCCTTGCATGTTGCGAGTGCCATGAGAGTGTCCTCCTGGAACTCAATTTTTTTCACAGTGAAAAGGTGTCTTTCTTTCTTGAACTCATTGTAAACTTCTTCAAACTCACCTTTCAGGTACACAATGATATGCATGGTGCCTTTATATTATTCATCCATATGACGCAAGTGTTCTAGCTCCTTTAGGGAAACAAATATCTCCTTTTCATCCCTTTTGGACCTGTCCAGGGTGGCCTCTGAGAGTGCCTTCCCCACGCCGATAAGTTCAGACGTCCAGGTGTCTTCTATGTTTATCAAGTTCTCCTCTGTAGTAACAAATAAAAAGTGATCGAACGTGATATTTGTTTTCTTTGTAGTCCTTTGAATGATGGCCTTTCTCTTTCGATCATAGGAGATAGCATAGATATCTGCTACCTCTTCTACCGGCTTCGGTATCTATTGAACACCCCATGTGAGTATGTTTCCTAGGCTACTGGTGGTGTATACTTGTTCAATATTGGGTTCCTAAACTTCCTCGCTGTGCCTCGAAGACCTGGCCTCTACCTGTCACTCATCAAGGGTCTGAGTATCGAGAGGAATAACGCTATTGGACACAGACTTGTTACTTACTTTCTCGTTGGCCACAGAACCGCTGATTTCCTTTCACGGGGATTCTTTCTTTAGCTCATCCAATTTGGGCTTGTCCTTCAGATATGCTCCAGTTTCCGATGTGTCGGGTTCCTTTATTTCAAAGCCATTTTTAGCTTCTGTTTCCTTTTGTGGGACCCCCTTTGTTTTCACTTCAGGCTTAGGGGAAGAAGTCTTCTCAGATCTTGTTTCCTCTTGGACACACATAGGGTTGTCGTGAGATGACTCTGGGCTCTCATCATCACTATATATAGTTATAAGCTTTCTCAAAGGATTAGGTGCACATGTTTCTACTGACACCTGACCTGTCTCTAGTTGAGTCATCCCGCCTACCTGTGAATTGACTAGTGATGTTGTATATTTAGGGTTTTCTGACCCATTGGTGTTACCAAGGTTTGTGAAATTGGGGTCGCTTGGCTCCGTCGAGCTTCCTTCTGGGATATTGGTTGGAAGCCTAGGTGTTATGATGAGGTCTAGATTATCCTGCATCCACTTCATTAGTAGTTAGGCATGCTACCACGTAAGTCCCTCCATCCTCTATACAACTTGAACCTCAAGGGAATCCCTGATTTGTACCGAGGATTCCTAATAAACTTATGCCGCTTCGATGGCTTCTTAAGGATCGCCCACCACTTCACTCGGTTCATATGCTACCCTTTCTTGTTGGGTCCTGAGAATTTCTTGAGCCATTTTCTCCAAGGACGTCTCTTGCTCCTACCAACTCATGGAATTGAATCTGGTTGTTTTAGGATCAACCATCCATGCCGCCACTTCATTCCAGTCTTGGGTGTTTTCAGTGAAAATTTGATCTTCAAACCGGTCATGGGCATAAGGCAAACATGATGATACCTGTGATGCATGTTTTAGGATGAAACCCTTGGGATCATGCTTGCGAAAACGACCAATTTAGAATCAGAATTACAATTGAATTATCCCTTCTTGCTTAGCCTGCACGGTGTCCTTGACCATGTAGAAGCCAATATGAAACCCATAAGGTATGAAGGCCCGCTTCTTGTCCTTTACTAAAGTGGCGTTATAGCCTTGCAGAATGGTTTGATAACAAATTTCCCCTAATACTAGTCGATCAAGGACATATATGGGTAACAGATGGGGTTCCCTTGTGGTGCCAAAAACCCTGATGTAGGTCTCGCGCTCATCTAGATACTAGTAACCTACTTTCGTTACAACTTTTTTTACTTCATTCGACAACCTTGGGCACTCTTTCTTGAACAACAAGGAATAAATGCGTCTAATAAACCGATCACATATAAGAGAAAAGGATTTCTTGTACCTAGTTTCCCATAAGATGCCAAAGTATACATGGACTGGGAGCTTGGAGGAGTGCCAGTTTAAGTTCATTCCAAAAAAAATGTTCCTGGCACAGATGACGTCCAACAGATATGAGGCCATGTAGAACTAAAGGGTTTCTCCCTCTTTCGGCGTCTGGGCTTGTCGTATGCAAGTGCTCACCTGTTTGGAGATGATGGCACCCCAATTGATTCTCGTTCCTAAAATGGCTACTGTATAAGCTAGAGGCATCCAAGCCTCTGAAAACCAGGAGAAATCTTTCTCCCCATGCAATCTACAAAGGAGATCCATTAGGTGTATATATGGCTCCCTCAAGTTATCCCTTGGGTACCAGCTGGAGGTCCAATTGGTGAACTTTTTATCTTCTCTCCACCAAGATGCGATAATATTGTTGGTGTCTTGTGTTTGATTGAAACTGAAAACAAATTCAGTGTTTAAACGTTCCTCTGGTTCCCTGAGTTTGTAGTAAGTCTGAACTTCTACTGGGAGGAAAACCCCGACGCATATGCCATTGTCATCATTAATTAAACACCTCTGTGCATCGATGTGATCAATAATCCATTTCAAGAGTTCGATGTAGGGAAATACCAGAGTCCCGTTTTCCACCATGTGCAAATAGGCCTTGCAGACATTCAGGAGAACTTCATCGTCAAGTCTTCTTGTATCAGGATCACTGTGCAAGGTATACTTGAGGGGTTCTTCCTTCTTGGTTTTCTTAAACAATTCTTCCTAGAGAGGGAATAAGTTTTGGCCCCAATGTTCACCTCTGTGTCTCCAAAGGCCGAGGATTGGACAAAGACCTTCTTGGCGGTTGTTTTAATGACGGGCATCGTTTTTGGAGCGAATTCCAATTTCCTCGCAATTGCTGGGGAAGAACCTTTTCCCACCTCTGGTTCTTGCAGATTTAGCGCTCTTGGGGATTTCATGGTGGTGGGTTTCTTCAGAGGCATTGTTCCTATAATTCTTGCTAAATTTTTTGTTTAATACCCACTGAACCTTGGAAGCCTTCTCTGGATTTCTAGCATTGATCCTCTATGTGCTCTGAACTCCTTGTCATGCATAATAGGTTCATACACAATGAATCAAAAGAATATAACGAGAGAGATCCTATCAGTCGTATCAATTAGTTAATATGAGTAATGAATGCAATTCAAAACAAACTACCATCGCATCTCTGCAAATAAATTCTAACTTGGTTGACAGAGGAGGCGCGAAGGGAGATGCATTGTATCGGTAGGATTAAATGGTCCCTTTTGTTTTGCGCACGAATTAGAAACTAATGAATGATCCATGAATTAAATAACATTTTAAATGTCTCGTACCTAACATATCTTAGGGATAAAATGTCTCATCACATCGTGTCTCTCCGGTGGACAGATCGGGGATCAACAATATCCTTGTGTATTTTTCCATTGGTGCCCTCCTGAGACAACCTTCGGTGCCGAAAGGTATCAGGGATTGGCAATCGGGGATAGTTTGAGCGCATATGTTAAGCCCTAATATTGGCTCATTACCCCTTAATTGGGGCATATTATATTAGTAATGTTATTTTATTTATGTCAGCTTTAGGCCATTAGTTGTAATTATACCTCCTAGTC
>JZKD02S2234889.1:88770-124712 GCA_000966675.3 Picea glauca
GATAAGCTGCCACCATTCTAGCGGGTCTTTCACTCTGTATTTTTACAGTCTCTGTACATTTCTCTGATTAATAGAAATCGTGTATTACTGTATATCTGTGTTTATGGTTGCATCTTTGATACATTTCAGTTATATTATTGAATATATGCAATATCTATGTGCATTTATTTATTATATCTCTGCTCTCATTTCGTGCCGAAAATAATCCGGATCATGTCCTTTTCTGAAGCTCTAATGAGGTTCCGAAAATCTACACATAGGCAGATATCTCTCGAATTTTTCCTCATTGGGACACGATTTGCTACCCATGCAAAATGCCTAACCTAGAAAATGATCTTGGCATCTAAAAGTTTTTTGAATTCCTGATACATGAGAGGTTCCATGGATGGGTGATACTTTTAGAGCTATTTTTGGAAAGGTTTCACTTCGGGTTTTAACGGGATAGTGTGTTGAATGATGCGTATCATAAGTTTTCAGATCTCGATAGGACCACACAAAGACATCTTGGTATTGTCTAAACAATTTGAGATAAGATTTCCTTTCCTTTTTGGATATAGTCTTGCTGAGATTCACATTCTTTTGGTTTTCCGAGGTTCCGTGATTTACAGTTTCATGTAGGGGACAAGAGCTACCAGTCTTTGCGTTTTTAGGCCCCTTAAATCACTCTTTTAGATCAAACAGATTTTTTAGATTATCTATACCTTTCGGGATTGCGTGAAACTTTGATTTATCAACATGTTGTCCTGTCCTAGGATTGGTCTCTGTTGATTTCTCTTGGAATACTTCATCGTCAATAGACAAATCTTTGAAATTGTCTTGGTTAGTCAGGAAGTTTATGATCTGTTCATCTCCTTCAAAGACTTTCCAATTAGAAATGTTATTAGGCATCGATGGTTTGTAGAGCATCTCCACAGTGAATTGGGAGGCTTCATGATCTTCTAGAGGCGACAACATGGAAGTAGCCAAGACCAAGGAGTCAGAAAGAATATTCTTTGCTCTGGGGATCACTGTAATATTGAAGGCTTCAAAATGCTCTATTAAAATATGCACCTCTTGTTGATAGTTTTTTAGGTGAGGATAATTGCAATGTATAGTATTCCTTACTTGTCTAATGATAATTTCAAAATCCCCGAAAACCTTCAATTCTTTGATATTCAAGTTTATAGCTTTCTTTAATCCTTGTACTAGAGCTTCATATTCGACAGTGTTGTTTGTACATTAAAATTCTAGCCTACAAGATAGGAAATGGCGTTTACCTTTAGGATAAATGAGGATGCACCTTGCTCCCGACCCTTCTTGTGATTTAGATCCATCAAAGTACAAAGTCCAAATTTGTGGACGACAATCACTCTTTTCCTTTTCCTTATTAATTTTTTGCTCTCCTATCTTTTGTTCTGTAATCTCTAGTGCAGGGTCCTGACAGAAGAGTGTGTCTTTTGTCGGTATCGATGACTTTTCTTGAAAAAACATTTTAGAGTTTTGAGTGAGAGGGACATCGAAGAATATAGGAGAAAAGTTTCCGAACTGGGAATCACAGTAATAATTGCCCAACACGGGGAAATATGTGGATGAGGATTCATTCGGGGTTTCTAGGTCAGTGACCGTATATTTTAGATATTTATCCCTATCGATTTTGATCATGTTCTTGTATCCTTTCAGTGGTAGCGAAAGGTGTGCCCAATATGTACTAAAGTTTCTTTTAGACCAATCTCGACTTAGTAATAACCCATAGGCCTTTGGAATATCTACCACAATGATGTCAATCACTTGCACAAACTTGGGGTGTGTCACTATTCTAATCATTACATATTTGAGTTCTCCCATGACCTTGACCTGGGTTTTGTCTAGTTGTATGACATGTTTATCACTCTTGAGAGGAACAACATTTATCTTTTTGCAAATAGACAAGGGAATAACGTTGAAAGACACCCCAAAATCTACCAAACAATTGTGAAGGTTTCTATTTAAGACTTCAAACGTTATGAGGAATGGCGGGACAAAATGTTTTTCCTTCGTATCTTCCGAGCAGGTGTTCATGGTTGGTTTTCTCACCATATCTATGGGGGATAGACTTCTTTCTTGACCATTGTTTGTCGTCATATTTTCTACTGAGTTCCAATCTTGTAATAGAAATTCCTTCTGCCGAGGAATCCTACATATGTCCATCACTGATATATTATCCTTTAACGTCTTCAAATCTTCGACCATGTTGTAATCCAGTTTGGGCGATTCTCAGGTATGGATTCTTATAGGTTTCTTACCAAGAGAGAAAGCTGTTTTCGGGTGATCGAGAGTTTCCTTACTTCTCTAGGTCTGGGTGGTAGTGGTATCTTTCGAGCCAGGCAAACTCTTACTGCGTGTCTGTATCACCAGAACTTTCGCGGGTTGCCCCTGAGACTCAAATAGGTCATCGAAAGTCATGATCAGGTCAGGATCCCATATCAGAATAGTTGTATCTAGTGGTGGATCAATCTCTTATTGGTCAACAATGTTCATAACTGAACTGCTTGGCTGTTCGATCAGGGAGACTTCATTTAGAAACCGATTGGCCATCAAATTCATGACATGTACCCATTGAGGGCAGTCTCTTTCGGAGTGGTTTTTCTGGTGATAAGTACAGAAAGAATCAGATGCAAAATTCCCTAGATGCATGTTTAAGTTAGCTAGGGGAGGTTCAATTGCCTTGAACGGTGGGTTTCTTTTAAAGAAAGGTTTATAGGGCCTTTGGCGCTAGTTTCCCTCCCCTGCATTCCTCTTCATGTCTATGATCTTGTTTGATAATTTCTTAACCATGCATTGTAGGTCTTCTATGTCTATGTTACCCTTTTCGGGAGGTTGTTTTGATTGCTTGCCCGACGGCCTAGTCAAAAGGAGCCCCCTCTTGGGAGGAGGTTGAACTTATTTCTTGACCAGAGAGGCCTAACCTTCTTTACAACCTTTCATCTGGAATTCTATCGTTTTGTATTGTTCAAAATTTTCACCTAGGGTTCGCTTGGCGACCCTTTTTACAAACATAGAAATAAAAGCCAGGAGCACATTAGCATAAACCTCGATTTGCAACTCCCGTGTTGGTCTTGCTGCGGGCTGGAATTTGTTTAAGATGGTCGTGAATATTTGATTGAAATATTTGAACCTTTCTTTCTGACTCATGGTGGCTGTGAACAACTCAACCATCAGAGGTCCCGTAGTAGTTTTCTCCACAAATTTATCTAGAAAGTCCTTTTGGAACTTCACCCAACTGGTTATAGATCCTACTTGCAGATTGAAATACCACGTGGAAGCTAAATTTTCAAACGTATAGGGGAAAAGTTTGCATACTACGTCTTCATGTTGGACGTTCATAAGCCTGATTTCTAATATAAATTTCTTGATATGATCCTCAGGCAATCCAGAGGTTTTGGGATCGAACTTAGGAAGAAATTTCTCTAGGTGATGAGGAAGATTATGAATTGGTCCTAGGAGGGCCAAATCATCTCTGGATAACCAGGGTTGATTGTTTAGAGGCAGGTTTTTCCCTTTCATCATTATGGTCATTGTTTCCTTCCATATCTTCAGGCTCTGAGTTAAACTTTTCCTCTTCCGAAAAATCGTCCGGCTCAGAGACGTTGCCGACTGGTATCTCGGGTATCAAATCAAGAGGTTCTTGGATTTTGGTGATTGTGAAATCTATAAAGTCTTCTACCGAGTGTATGGAAATATTGTCGGGAGTACTAACCACTGGTCTGCTCTGTTGTTTTCTTCGAGGGAGTATGGGAGCTAAGGACAACACACCGATCTACCGAGCGTAGGCTCTTGTAATTCTTCTGAATTGATTTACTTCCTTGTGAGGAAGAGCGTAAGGTATTTCAAAGTGAAAATATTTTTCCTTAGGCTGGTGTGAGTTACTCTTTTCAGGAGTACTCACCGTGTATGGTTTGTCTTGTGAATGAATAGCCATGCATGTGCGCTGTTGCGAATCTGTAGGCTATTTGAAATTATTTATAAAATATATATTCAACCATTCATTCTCAGGCCCTCCTTCTAGCACCAATTCTGTTGGTGGGTCCTAAATCCCCGATTCAACAGTAGGAAACAAACTCCCCATCGAGGCCCAATTAGACTCTGCAACGTTTAATGGTGGAACGGTTCTCCAGATCTTGCGATCCGACCAATTTATCGATGGGATTTATGTTTTCTTGTGAAGGCTCTTCCTTCAGTTTAGACTATCTCTTTTTGTATTTTCTCTTGGGTGAGACTGATATGAGATGTAAGTTGGAATAAACAAACTTGGTGACAAACATGATTAAATTATAACTACTAGGGAAGAGGCTGAACTTGGGATAATATGTTGCTCAAACATGTAGACAATGATTCTATAATGCATGCCTAGTACTAATACATTAACCTTGTGAGCATCCAATTACTGTCTGAGAAACTTTTTATCATAAAGAAAAAACATATGCAAATAAGATAATGACATGCAAAATAATTCATCTACCATAATCATTCATCACATGTTAACACTACGATTCATCTTCATCATTTAATGTAAATAACAACAAAATATTGCACCGAATAACTTGACAATAGATTAAATAACTCTTACTCATTACAAAATCATTCATGAAATGAGATGGGAAATAGTTCTTCTCCACATCCAATCACATGCATTTGATGAAAATGACTTGTCTCTGGTCCATAAGGACTTCTCAATTCATAGCAGCTTCAAAATAATTCTTAACAACCAAAAATAAAGAGTTCTTACAACAACCATCAACCTTTAACTAATTGGTCGATGTCTTTATTTATAATGTAAAGTTTAACTTAAATTAACGGCTAAGTACAGTTTAAGAAAAACAAAATTCGCCACATGGCATCCTATACTAACAGTTTCTTTAACAGTCAGCCCGAGATATCTCTTGAAAAGGGTGATTTCTCTTGTACTTAGACCAACTGATAAACAACTCTTCACAAGTTTGGGCCCATGGAAATTTGTGCTGTTCCATCGGAGCCGCATGTATTCCTCTGATGTCCATCACATGTGTCTGGTACTTCACTAGACAGGAGTTCAACTGCTATAGCACGGTTCGAGCTCTGATTGGATGATCTGCAAATCGTTTCACTTGCCCTAGCCTCGCGTCGGTCATCTTTGCGAGCTCTTCGGTCCATAGCGAATATTTTTTGGCATGCGACTTGACTACGTCGCTTAGGTTGACGAAGTTGTTGGGGTTTCCGAACTTGGGGAGTCCAATATCCTTCATTACTTCATTAATTTTATCCCAGTGCTTCTTGCATCTGATTCAATTCTCTTGGATTTCTTGGTGTGGGTCTTGAGACATCTTAGCCCAATACTTAGATGATTGCTTCATGTGATTAAGAATACTTTTTCCTTTCGTCCGAATGCCATGTTATTCTTTGTCTCGACCCTGCTGGATTGCATCAATGTACTCAAGTCTTTGTACTTCTTGCTGCGCCTTTTCATACCATCGCTCCATATCCTTGCATGTCGCGAGTGCCATGATAGTGTCCTCCTAGAACTCAACTATTTTTGCATATAAAAGGTGTCTTTCTTTCTTGAAATCGTTGTAAACTTCTTCGAACTCACCTTTCAAGTACACAACAGTTTGTGTGGTGCCTTTATAGTATTCGACCAGATGATGCAAGTTTTCTAGCTCCTTTAGGGCGACGACTAGCTCCTTTTCATCCCTTTTGGCCCTGTCCAGGGTGGCCTCTGAGAGTGCCTTCCCCACGCCGATACGTTCAGACATTGGGCATCTCCTGTGTTTATCAAGTTCTCCTATGTAGTAACAAAGATGGAGTGATCCAACATGATATTTATTTTCTTTGCAGTCCTTTGAATGATGGACTTTCTCTTTCGATCATAGGAGATCGCATAGATATCTACTACGTCGTCTACTGGCTTGGGTATCTGATGATCACCCCATGTGAGTATGTTTCCTAGGCTATCGGTGGTGTATACTTGTTCAAGATCATGCTCCTGAACTTCCTCGCTATGCCTTGAAGACCCGACCTCTACCTGTCGCTCGTCGGGGGTTAGTATTGAGCAGAATAGTGACATCAAGAAAATACTTGTTACTTAAATTCTCTTTGGCCGCAGAACCGCTGATTTCCTTTCACGTGGATTCTTTCTTTGGCTCATCCAATTCGGGCTTGTCCTTTAGATCTGCTCCGGTTTTCGATGTGTCGGGTTCCTTTGTTTCGAGGCCACTTTCAGCTTCTATTTCCTTTTGCGGGACCTGCTTTGTTTTCACTTCGGGCTCAGGGGAAGAATTCTTCTCAGGTCCTTTTTCCTCTTGGACATACACAGGGTTGTCGTGAGATGAATCCGGGCTCTCATCGTCACTATATATAGTTATAAGATTGCTCAAAGGATTAGGTGCACATTTTTTTACTGACACCCGACCTGTCTCTGGTTGAGTCGTCCCACATACCGGTGAATTGATCGATGATGTTGTATATTCAGGGTCGTATGACCCATTGGTGTTAACAAGGTTTTTGAAATCGGGGTCGCTTGGCTTCTTCGGTCTTCCTTATGGGCTATCGGTTGGAAGCCTAGGTGTTATGATGAGGTCCAAATTATCTTGCTTTCACTTCATTAGCAGCTGGGCCTGCTACCGCATAATTCCCCCCATCCTTTGCACAACTTGAACCTCAGGGGAATCCATGATTTGTACCATGGATTTTGAGGAGAGGAAACTTAAACCCTCTTGGTGGATTCTGAGGAAGAGGAAGAAGAGGAGGTATGGGTCAAGGTCAAGGATAGATAATCTGTTATAACTGCACACAACTAGGATACTTGGCAAAGGACTTTCAAAACCCTTGTACTACTTGCATCTATTGCAACGCTTTTGAGCATGTTATCGAGGAATGTCCAACATTGCCGGCTAAACTTCAAGAGAAATGGGGACCTCAGCAGAACCCACAGATACAATTGATCAAAGAATAACCTCGCAGATACAGGAGAGGATAGAATGATCCAAGGAAAAACTACAGAAGAATCAGGAGTCAGGAAAGCTACAGAGAAGACACAAACTTTTGATGCAAAGAAAGAAAAAAAATGTTCGAGGAGGCAAGAAGATAATTCAGGGGAGACCAAGGCTCTTCATCGAAGACATGACCAAAATTAAGAGAATGTGTAATTCCTCTAGCATTCGATCAGTTTACTTCGCCCAAAGATGGAAAAGAGGCAAGTAAACTTGTCAGTTTCTTGTATACGTTTATAGAGGTGATTAAAGATGAGAAAGCTATACAAGAACTGCAAAATTTGGTCAGACAGTATGAGATAGGAAGGGTAGATCCTTTACCGAATAAAGAAATACATAAAATATCCAAGAAGAGAAGGAAAAATAAGGAACTACACATGAATGCTCAGATTGGAGAGTATGATATAGACTATGTGGTCCTCGACTTAGGGTCGAAGGTCAATGTCATGAAAAAGAAAACCTGGGCACTGATGGAAAAACCTAAGTTGATATATTCCCCTATCAGCCTTAGAATGGCTAATCAATAGGCAGTAAGCCCCTTCAGAATATTGGAACATGTCCCTGTGGACATTGACAAAGTGAGTACATTTACAAACTTCGAGGTGATTGAGATAGTTGATGATAGCTCTTGTTACCCTGCACTGTTAGGAATTGATTGGGATTTCAATAACTCCACTGTGGTTGATTTAAAGAAAAGACGAATGACATTTGAAGGAGATGGCCTTAGGGTCATCGCACCATTAGATCTCGATGAAGGTTAGCGATACACTGATCCCATCAGATAAGAATACTGCGCATATGAAATGGAAAACATATACAAATTAACAACCAGACAACATGATTAAATTAATCCTACGAAGGATGGAAATTTGAGCTGGCGAAGTGACAATGCATGTTCATCAGATTCAAAAGAAGCATTGGAGAATTGGAAAAACAGAATGTATGAAGTATCTGCAAGAAGATGTGCTAGATTAACCAGAGAAGTACACTGGATCAACACAATAGTAAGTAACTTACCCACCTTTGATGGTCTGAATCCTTTAGAAACCTTATTTTTGGACTTTGAAGAAAGTGTACCAATGCAACAACGCTTGTTGGCAATGGATGAGGCCTTGAAATCCACACCATCAAGATGGTGGGGGACACATAAAAACAACATTACAGAGTGGGTACAATGTCGTACTCTGATGACAACACAGTTCTCAATGCAAGTGGATGGCTACGAAGTTAGGTACACATGTCGAAGCTGCCCGAAAGACCATGTGCGAAGTTGCGAGGAATCATGGAGAAATATTCCTCAAGAGCAGTGGGTGCACAAATTCATAAACATGTTGGACACTATCCCTATCAACTGGTACCTCCAAGCAGAACTGCGCCTCATCACTAAATATTGGGAAGGTATGAATCAGAACTTTGTCACTACCTTTTTATTCGAAATCCAATATCCTACAATAGATCAAGCATTACAGATTGTAAGACATAAAATATATGAGGAGGCACCTAGCCTCCCTTTGGAGAAAGAAGAGGATGAATGGACTACGCCTCTCCAAAAATTGCAAGGTTGTTACAACATCAATGATGATGAAGATGATGATCCTAGGAAGGTGAACATTGTAGAAACAGAAGGCCAGAGAGATGTGGAAGGACTAGGAGTTGAACTACCATTTATTGGACAACCGATCAATATCAATAAAGTTAATATTGGAACAGAGAAAACATCGAAGCTTGCGAATGTTGGAGATTATTGGGATGTTGCCACTATTGACAAGATCACCGAGTTACTGCATGAATATCAAGACTTGTTTCCGACCAAGTTCACTGATATGAAGGGAATTAAAGGGCCTATGGGAGAAATGAGGATCCCTTTGAAACCAGATGCAAGACCATTCAAACATAAACCCTACAGATTGAACCCTAAATATAAGGAGAAAGTGAAGATTGAGCTTGACAGAATGCTAGAAGCAAGGATTATAGAAGCCATCGAAGAATCGTAATGGATTATCCCTATGGTGGTACAAGATAAGAAGACAGGAGAGATTAGGATATGCGTAGATATCGAGAAGCCGAATGATGCCTGTTTTCATGAACCCTTCCCTATGCCATTCATTGAAGAAGTGTTAGATAATGTAGGAGGTCAGGAAGTATATTATTTTACAGATGGATTTTTAGGATACCATCAGATACGGATTGCCAAGAAAGATCGCCATAAGACCACCTTTTCCATAGAATGGGGATCCTACCAATATACATTAATGCCATTTGGATTGAAGAATGCCCCAGCCATATTTTCCAAGGTGGTAGTCGAAGCATTCAAGGAGTCTCTACATAAGTTTATAGAAGCATACTTTGATGATTGGACTATTTTTAGCTTATTGAAAAAGCATATCGAATGTTTAAGGCTAATGTTGGACAAGTACATGTAGTGTAATATTGCCTTAAACCTGAAGAAGTGCATTTTCTTTTCACCATTTGGAGTGTTGTTAGGTCATATTGTATGCATGCAGGGATTGCTGGTAGATCCATCTAAAATTGCCATTATAGTTGATCTACCCCCCCTACTTTAGTTAAATAGCTGCGCACTGTGCTGGGACACACAGGATATTACAAGAAGTTCATTAAAGGATATGCCCATATTACAACACCCATGGAGAAGCTTTTGAAGAAAGGATGTCAATTTCACTGAACGGAAGAATGCCAACAGAGATTCGACACACAGAAACAAAAAATGGTTACTGTGCCTATTCTGGTTTTCCCAGATTGGAGTAAGGAGTTTCACATACATGTCGATGCATCATATTTTGAATTAGGAGTTGTGTTAGCACAACCAGGAACATGAGACATCGACCATCTATTAGCCTTTGCTAGCAGGAAGCTATCAATTGCTGAGATCAATTACACCACCACTGAGAGAGAAGGGTTAGCCATGGTGTATGCACTGCAGAAGTTCTGCCACTACTTGTTGGGAGGACACTTTAAAATGTTTACTGATCACTCCACGCTGAAATACCTAGTCAACAAGCTAGTGTTGGGGGGAAGAATATGCAGATGGCTTCTGCTATTTCAAGAATATGATTTTGAGATCATAGTTAAGCTAGGGAGAATGAACAAAGGTCCTGACCACTTGTCAAGGTTGGAACATGGAGAAGAATCGACTAGTTTGGAGGATACACTACCGTATGCACATCTGCTAGCCATTAGAAATATTGATGACCACTTCACAAAGATAGTCCAGTTCCTTTCAACAAGAATGACACCAAGTGAATATACCATCACCCAGAAGAAACAACTAGTAGTGCACGCTGTAGACTTTTCACTTATAGCTGGACAACTATACAAGATGGGATCTGATGAGATACTAAGGAGGTGTGTTATGGAAGCAAAACGACCATTGATCCTCACCGAAGCTCATGAAGGCATTGTAGGAGGACACTACATAGGGAAAGCAACTGCACAAAAGATTCTTAGGGCTGGCCTTTGGTGGCCTACTCTACACAGAGATGCTAAGGACTATCATGGAGCCTACAATGTATGCCAAAGAGTTGGGAAACCGTCCAGAAGAGATGAAATGCTGTTAGCAGCACAACTGACCCTACAAGAATTCGAGAAATGGGCCATTGACTTCGTGGGACCTATTAAACCACCAGGGAAGTTCACACGAGCAAGGTACATAATTACTGCGACAGAGTACTTGACCAGATGGGCCAAAGCAAAAGAAGTTAAGGACTATAGTGCTACTATATTTGCACACTTCATATTTGATGACATCATAACCAGGTTTGGATGCCTGAAGATCCTTATGAGCGATCAAGGCACACATTTCGTTAATGAAACAATTGAAGCCTTGACCGAGGAATTTACACTTCATCATCAGAAGAGCACACCTTACCATCCATAATAAAATGGGACAGTTGAATCATTCAATAAGATCTTGGAGAATTTACACTTCATCATCAGAAGAGCACACCTTACCATCCATAATAAAATGGGACAGTTGAATCATTCAATAAGATGAATATTTGCAGTGTCAATAGAGATGACTGGGATTTAAGAGTACCAATAGTATTATGGGCCTATAGAACCACTTCCAAGAAGCTAACAATGCAGACCCCCTTTAAATTGGTGTATGGTCTTGAATCCGTTGTCCCAATGGAATATTTGGTACCAAGCTTAAGAATTGATGCCTTTACAGATATGGATGACATTGGCACTGTTCGAGAGAGGCTTGCATAGTTGGTCGAACTGGAGGAAGACAAATTTATTGTAGGATTTCACCAGCAGGTCTAGAAAGAAAGAGAGAAGGCCTACCACGATAGACACATCAAGAAGAAGGTATTTAAGCAAGGTGATATGGTACTGGTATATGACAGTAAGTTCATGAAGCATCCTAGGAAGTTCAAAATGCATTGGCTCGAGCCATATGAGGTCGCCTATGTTACAGAAGGAGGAGCTGCGCAGTTGAATACTTTGAAGGGAGAGTGGAAGGAAGGTTTGGTGAACGAGAGCCGGTTGAAGTTGTATTATGACAACCAGATGCCTCGCAGCTCTCAGTAAAAGCATGAGGAAAAGGGTCTAGGCACTATGTGTAGTTGAAACTGGGTACTAGACACAGAAAAGACAGTCTGCACAAGGGAGAAAGGGAGGACTAGAGCTGGAAGCACATGCTTCCCTGCGCAGTCTGAAGATGAAGCACGACAGAGGGATCAGATCTGAAGTGCCTGGAGATGAGTCACATGTGAGTATTGGGGGCTTGTTGGCCCTTGGTTATGGAAGCAAGCGAAGATCAAGGAAGAAAAGGGAAAAACACGAACTATGCGGAAGAAACAACGATTGTTACTGGTTCGAAGTGAGTAAAAGAGCAGGAAAGATAGAACAAAGTAAAAGGAAGAAAGACATTGGATGAGGATATCGAGGATGACAGATCAAAAAGGAAGATGGATCGTGGACAACTCAACAAGCGGAAAAATCCACTATTGGATGCTTTGGAGCACCTCGCGAGAAGGAAGGAAAGATAGGCTGGCGAAGCCATGAAAACACGGTTCAAGTTGACATAGGGTTTTAGACACCTAGGGTTTTGGTATCTAGGGTTTTGACACGTAGGTTTTAGCCTAAAGGTGTCCGAGAACTATTCTAATGTATAATAGAGGTCTAGAGGACCTGGGATGGGTTGGTGTTATGGTTGTTGTTGTTGTATTTATTATCTTGTGATCGAGTGAGTACTATTGTGTGAGAGAGAACTACTGAGTGTAGAGCCTTATGGTATTGTAAGATCTTCAGTTGGGTATGAAGATCAATCCTGCAACTGGGTGCGCGGGAAAGACGGAGATAGAGAGAAGAAGAAAGAAGATATTCTAGTTGAGAGCACAGACAAGAACTATATGCTTCATCTTAATATATTATAAAGAACAATTCTGTGGACGTATCCCTAGAGAAAGGGTGAACCACGTATATTTGGTGTTGTGTGTGTGATTGATGCTTTGTTTTGTGCCATTTGATAGACTGTTATTTTCATTACTGTGTTAGATATGATAGCTAAGTTGTGCAGAGTATATTTGAGCTGGTAAGTGGTATATAAATGTTGTATTGTTCTTGTATTGGATCCACTTGATATCCCCTTGGTTGTAGACATCTCTATCCTGCAACCCCCCCATAGCTACTTCGGGTGAGACTGCATCTACTTCGTAGGTGTTTCCGAAAGGGCCAGTAGTTAGGGCTTGTTGGTGCATTGTTGTAGCATTGAACCCTGGGTTTTCCCCTATGCCAACAGGATTGTGCTTGCGAAAACGACTAGTTTGGAATCATAATTCCAATTGACTTATCCCTTCTTACTTAGCCTATGCGGTGTCCTTGACCATGTAGAAGCCAATATGAAACCCATAAGGTATGAAGTCCCACTTCTTGTCCTTTACTAAAGTGGCGTTATAGCCTTGCAGAATGGTTTGATAACAAATTTCCCCTAACACTAGTCGATCGGGGACATATATGGGTAACAGATGGGGTGCCCCTGTGGCACCAAAAACCTTGATGTAGGTCTCGCGCTCATCTAGATACTAGTGACCTAATTTCTATACAACCTTTTTTTCTTCATCCGACATCCTTGGGCACTCTTTCTTGAACAACAAGGAATAAATGTGTGCAATAAACTAGTCACAGATAAGAGAAAATGATTTCTTGTACCTGTTTTCCCATAAGATGCCAAAGTATACATGGACTGGGAGCTCAGAGGAGTGCCAATTTAAGTTCATTCCAGAAAAAATGTTCCTGGCGCAGATGACGTCCAACAAATACGAGGCCATGTAGAAGGAAAGGGTTTCTCCCTCTTTCGACGTCTGGGCTTGTCGTATGCAAGTGCTCAACTGTTTGGAGATGATGGCACCCGAATTGAAGCTCATGCCTGAAATGTCTACCATATAAGCTAGAGGCATACAAGCCTTTGAAAACTGGGAGAAATCTTTCTCCCCATGTAATCTGCAGAGGAGAGCCATTAGGTATATATACAACTCCCTCAGGTTAGCCGTTGGGTACCAGCCGAAGGTCCGGTTGGTGAAATTTTTATATTCTCTCCACCAAGATGCCATAATCTTATTGGTGTCATGCTTTTGATAGAAAATCAAAACAAATTCAGTGTTTAGACATTCCTCTGGTTCCCTGAGTTTGTAGTAACTCTGAACTTATACTAGGAGGAAAACCTCGATGCATCCGCCATTGTCGTCGTTAATTAAAAACCTCTGTGCATTGGTGTGATCAATAAGCCATTTCAAGAGTTCGATGCAGGGAAATACTAGAGTCCTGCTTGCCACCATGTGAAAATAGGCCTTGCGGACATTCAGGAAAACTTCATCATCGAGTCTTCTCATATCAGGATCACTATGCGGGGTATACTTGAGGGCTTCTTTCTTCTTGATTTTCTTAAACAATTATTCCTAGCGAGGGAATACTTTTTTGGCCCCAATGTTCGCCTCTGTGTCTCCAAAGGCCGAGGGCTGGACGAAGGCCTTCTTGGTGGCTGTCTTAATGATGGGCACTTGTTTTGGAGCGAATTCCAATTGCCTCGCAACATCTAGGGAGGAACCTTCTCCCGCCTCTGGTTCTTGCAACTTTGGCGCTCTTGGGGATTTCCTGGTGGTGGATTTCTTCAGAGGCATTGTTCCTATAATTATTGCTAAAATTGTTTTTTAATACTCACTGAACCTTGGAATCCTTCTCTGGATTGCTAGCATTTCTCCTCTGTGTGCTCTAAACTCCTTGCCGTGTAGAATAGGTTCATACACAATGAATCAAAAGAATATAACGACAGAGATCCTATCAGTCGTATCAATCAGTTAATACGAGTAATGAATGCAATTCAAAACAAACTACCGTCAGATCTCTGCAAATAAATTCTAACTTGGTTGACGGCGGAGGCGCAGAGGGAGATGCATTCTATTGGTAGGCTTAAACGATCCCTTTTGATTTGTGCACGAATTATAAACTAATGCACGATCCATGAATTAACTAACATTTTAAATGCGTCGTACCTAACATATCTTAGGGCTAAAACGTCTCATCACGTCATGTCTCTCCGGTGGACAGATCAGGGATCAACGATATCCTTGTGTATTTTTTCGTTGGTGCCCTCCTAAGACAACCTCCGATGCTGAAAGGTATCGGGGATCAGCGATATCCTTGTGTATTTTTCCATTGGTGCCCTCCTAAGACAACCTCCGGTGCCGAAAGGTATCAGGGATCGACGATCAGGGATAGTTCAAGCGCGTAGTTTATTTGCGGGTTATCATCTTTGTAAATCTTCGATGTCGAAAACATTTCGGGAGTCGGCGATCGACGATACCACTCTTTTACTTGCGCGACGCTTACTCTTCTTGTTTTTCTGCTGATGTCGAACGGATCGGTCTTCGACGATATCTTTAGTGAAGCTTATTCGAGAAGACGCGATACCTCCTTCTACCAACGCCGGTGAAATTCGACGCTCGACTATTTTGGTTTTCTCAAGTGATTTTCATCACTTTTAATCTTTCTCGATGTCGAATTTCCTAAGCGCGTTGGGGAAAAATTTAGACTGTCTAGTCCTTAAGTAAATGTTAGTCCCTTTTTAAAGTTAAGATGATTTTTACATGTTCAAGCAGACTTTAAAAGACTCAACATGAAATCATAAATGATAAGAACATGCAACAATTTCATACTGAAGCACAATCATACAGTGTGAAAGATCAAGTGGTACCCAAAAAGTAAAAAAATGACATAGACCTTTTTAGGGTGTGTTGAGTGCTCAACATGTTGTTGATCGGTTTTCAAACATAGCCATCCTCACAACCTGTAATAAGAATTTCACAGTGGTATACACTGCCAAGATATTCTTTGAATGAGTGTGGGTCCACTTTGGGATACCACAGACCATCATATCTGACCGAGACAACAGGTTCCTCAACACCTTTTGGTCGAGTCTTTGGTCTCTTTTGGACACCAAGATAAAAAAAATCCACTGCTTTCCACCCCCAAACTGATGGCCAAACAAAGGTCGTCAATAGGATGATTGTGCATATCCTACGCATGTACAATTCTAAGCATTCATGTACATGGGACGAGAGTCTCCCCTATGTCTAACACAGTTACAACATGGCTCTTCATAGTTCCACCAGCCATAGCCCATTTCAGGTGGGCCTAGGATTCCAACCCTTGGGAACCATTGATGTTGCACTCCCTCTTGCCACCACACATACATAATCTTCCCTTGATCAGTCTACGATCGACAAAGACACCAGATTCATTGAGCAGATTCAACACATCCACCAACAGGTCTAGGAGATTATGCATAAATCCAATGCTAAGTACAAGAAACACCAGGATCAACATCGGGTACCACACTAGTTTCAGGTTGGCGACAAAGTATGGTTACATCTGCAGAAGGAGCGTCTCACCGGGCCCCATATAAAGCTTCTCCCACTTCATTATGGGTCTTACAATATCACCAAGGCTATGGGTAGCAATGCTTTTGAGATCAACACTCCAACCTTCCTTGGTCTGCATCCAATATTCAATGTGGACCTCCTTCGGCCATATGTTCCACAATTATTGACACTTCTATGATCGCAAAATAATTGACACCAAAAAAGTTCAACCCTGACTGCATGGAATAAGCATCCGCTGATCATATCATGGACACACGGGTCAAGGGCACTCGCCAACAACAGATCCAACTTTATCGGGTTGTCAAGGAAGGGAAACTCCTACACCAAAGCAAGTGGCTCACCCGGGGCCAAATCCAACAGAATTTTCCTCACATGATGGGGGAACTCAACTCAATGGAGACCATTGCTTCCTAAGGAGGGAGGATTGATCCAGGTGGATATTGGTGTCCACCCACCTATTCCAACTGGCTCCTCGTGTCTGTTTTTGTTCAACACATTCTTATGTACTTCTTTGTAATTGTGGGTTCTACACTTCTGGGGCTGTCATAAGCCTCACACATCCTGCAGGTGGATACAGGTGGCCTCTCACCTAATCCAACTGGCTTATTTTGTATGTTTTCATCTCAGCACATCTTACTGTACTTCCGGGGTCATTTTGGGGCCCTAAACGTTGTTTTTTTTTGGCTCGCCACAATCAAATTGTAGACGAAGTCAAAGTTTGATGACAGAATGTGTAGTTCTCTGAAATACCTTTCCAACGAGATATTACGTGTCTAAAATGAAGGTCGTTTGCAAAAGGTACGACCTTAGGAAGTTGAGGTACCAAATTACACCAACTTACCTATAGGGCCCACATGACTTTTGGCGTTTCACCTTCTAGGGTTAGGTTTTTGGATGCCTAGGGTTTTGGAATTCATGAGTAATATCAAAAAGGCCTATGGAGCCTCATTGTAATCCATTCTTCTTAGACAAATGCGTGTAGTAGCCACATCTCTTCTTAGAGATAACTACCACCATTCGAGCAAGTTTCAGTTCTGTAGTTTTACAGTTTTAGTCTATTTCATTATTTAATAGAAGACATTGTTCACTGGATATTTGTGTTATTATCCATATCTCTGTGTTTATGGTATTCAGTTTGTTAATCAATTTGTTTCGCTCCTAAATCTGGATCAATGAGTAAAATTCCTTATGCTTAAGCAATTCACATTTTGATGTATGACATGGTATGTACTCAGTCATATATTGCACATTCAATGGGAGTAGCGAGTAGGTTCCTTGCAAATCCGGGAAAACAACATTGGCAAGCGGTAAAGTGGATTTTGAGGTATCTCAAGGGTACTAGTCATTATTGTCTATTTTTTGGTAATAATGATGTTGTGCTTGAAGGTTATACATACACAAATTTAGATGGATGTGAACACTAGAAGGTCCACAATTGGTTATTTATATACCTTTGTAGGTGCAACAATGTTTTGGGTATCTAGACTATAAAAAATAGTACCCCTCTCCACCACAAAGGCAAAATACATCACTGCAACAAAAGCTTACAAAGAGATGTTGTGGATGTAGTGATTCCTAGGAGAGATGGAAATAAAACAAGAAAAATATGTGTTGTATTGTGATAGTCAGAGCACCATCCATTTAACAAAAAACTCTGCGTATCATTCAAAGACCAAACACACTCACATTAGGTACCATTGTATTCGACATGTATTGGATGAAGGGCATTATAACTTGGAAAAGATCCATATATGTGAGAACCCTCCTGATATGATTACCAAAATTATACCAAGAGACAAGCAAGCATTGTGTCAAAGTTTGGCATGCCTGGGGTGACTTGATGACCAAGTTTGGGGAAGGTTCAACAATAAAGAGTTCATCCATGAGACTTCATTTAGCTTCAAGTGGGAGAATGTTAAAAAATGATGCTTTGAGAAACCATTATTTAAACTACCACGTCCCCACCACTAGAAACTACGAAAGTGGCAAAGTCAAAGATGCCCAGAAATTTCGGTTGGCACCCATAAATTTCTAGTGAATAAACAAATATTTTGATATTTGAATGTTAGTGTTCGAAGACTCTAGATATGAAACGGTCCTACAAAAATATGTAAATCTCATCAATTTGTATGTGGTGTAATGATCAATTGAAAGTTGTTTGGGACTTGCTCTGTTTTCTGTTCCTCAGTATTTGTTAGAATTGTGCTCCTCTTTTCTGTGTTTGGTGAAAACGTGGTGTGTAAGGGTGAGAGAAACCACTAAAAATTTCTCTGTCTATGTATTATAGACCAAGCATCCTTTAAGATCTGTATTCTGGGAGAGTGTTGCAAGATGATTTGAGGAGCAAGCAATCCTCTGTTTTGTGTGGGCAATTTCTGATTTGTTGGGCGGTTCTAGAAAAGCCCCAATTTTGTTCTTCCAGGGGGAAATTAGGAATCTATAATCCCAAGAATATGAATGTCGAGATTTTGATTTTTGGAAATCAAAAGCTCAATTCCACGCCATCTGTGAGACAATTGGATAGTTCAAAAAAATGCCTAAAGCCATGTCTAAGGAACAATATAAGAAGTATCTGCAACTAATGAGTATAGAGAAAGAACCTCAGATGGACTCCATAATGAAGACAATTCCTACTTCACAAGAATATTCTGTAGGTATTGGCATATCAGGATTAAGCAAACTAATAAGTGTAATGCTAGACCATCCGATTCTTCACATCGAATGCCAGCCTTTCGAAGAAATAAAGAGTGCAATCCAGATACTAGATAATTGGGTTATTCATAAAAGAGCTCAAGATACTACATTGAATCCAAAGTACTAAGCCACACAGCTAATTACTGGGTTCTTTAGAATTTCCTTTGAGTGGTGGCAATGGCTTCCATAAGATACAAATAATAAGATTATAGATGCCCCAGAAGCAAATGTGGATCTGCTTAAATATTTTGGAAGACAATTCTATGGAACGGATGAACATGAAGATTATGAGCATATGACATCTCAGTTTCTGAGTGGATGACTGTGCAACCATGCATATCACCATGAGTACTTCTGTCATACGCAGAATTTTCTACTTTCATCCAGAGAGATGAATGATCCAACATGTGTCAAATATTACATCATATATCTCCTCAGTTCTCTACCAAATGCAGTTGAGCAATACTTCAAGAATAAAAATATTAAGCTCTAAAGTATGTCTTTGGCCATGGAAGATATCCATATCTTATAGGTGATTCGAGAGCATTGTCTTGAGAAGTGGGTTTCAGAATATTTTGAAAGGAACGATGCCATGTATAGATCTACCTTAGACTGAGATGTTGGAAAAATTCCATCATGGGGATGCAGAGCTCACAACAGAGGTCATGAGTTGGATTTTAAAAGAAAAATTTTCAAATTTGGTAAGGAGTTCTATACAACACCCTCTCATTTTGAACTTGATTATCCTAGATCTAGTTATAGCAAGAAAATAAGTTTCAATATAATAAAGTCCCTTTTGTTTGCAGAAGACAATATCCTGCTCAACAGAAGATTGGGAAAACAAGTGCCCAAAGAAAAATAAAAAGCCTTGCCTTGCATCTTTATTCACTGATCATATTGATCCCTAATGGTGGCACTTAGATTTCTGTTTTGAAAAATAACAACTTCCAGTAGAAAATTGCTTCCTCTATCATGAGGAATTCCCCTCTATATATCCTTCTCCTTTTTTCTCATCTTCCGATTCTAAATATTTCTCCTCTTCTTTTTCCAATTTAGAGTCACAATATTCAGGGCAAACAAATGCCCTCCTTTTCAATTTTGTATGTTTTCTTATTTTAAGAAATCTCCTGCTCAATGTGTTCCTGAGATTGATCAATAACTTATATTCACTTCTGTGTGGAATTATGTAATCATGAATAATATCAAAGAAGAAAAGGCCACATTGGTTAAGCAAAAAGAAGAATATGCAAGTTCTTCCACTTCATCCAAGAGGACTTCTGGATACTACAATCCAACAGATTTCTATGTGGATCATCTTGAAAAACATGAAGACCGACAAAGATTTCGACAAGACAGAAAATTTTCTACTTCTCCAGATAAAGCAGAAATAGCAAGCTTTGAAGACTCTAGATAATGAAATCAAAGAACATAGAGAACTGCTAGAAGTCGTCTAGAAAGAAAGGGAATCCTCATTTGATGAAGAACTCTCTCATGCCTATGTTGAAGCTATGGACAATCCTACAAGAAAAGGATACAAACATAAAGAAAAGAAAACAAGAGAGAAATACTTTGAAGACTAGATTTCAAGTGAGCCTGATAATGCAAGCGAGATTGAAAATAAAAGTGAGGATGAAAAAGAAAAGAAGAACATAACATACATTTGACTCTCAATAGCCATTGGATCTGATCCAGGATTCAATATTTTCAATCTCATAAGAATATTAGACTCACTCAAACTCTAGTTCTTCTCATAAGAATATTCACCTTATCCTCTTGACTGCCTGTTAGACATTGGCTGCCAATTAAATCTGGAAAAAGAAAATGCTCTACCTTCCTACTATAGGAAAGCTACAAAAGAAGGTGGAATCTCGATCAATGGATCTACAATCACCTTACAAGGTGAAGCAATGGACTTCCCAATCTCTATCGAAGGTATTCATGAAACTATCAAAACTATCTCCTTTCATAGAATAGATTATCTTAGAGGTGCTTGTATCCTTGGTTGAAGGTTTCTGGAAAGGTATAGTCCGGTTACTATAGATTCAAAATATATGGAAATAAGAATGAATGTAACATGAAATAAAGTAGTCTTCCCTTTGGCTTACTGTGCTACTTCCCGATGTACTAAGTCTATAAAACTGCTTGGTAATCAACCACTTGGTGTAAATGAACTATTTAAGGTAGAAAGAGCAGTTGCATATTCTGAAATGCATAGAGAAAAGGATCTTTCAAGTATTATTGAGAAAATGGTAAAACATTGCACCTCTAGTCACTGAATGCATTTTGGACCAGAGAGAAGTATTATGTTTTGTTGGAATATTTAGCAATACTCAAGGGGGTGAATCAATGCTGCACAATTTTAACAATCTTAAAACTCTTTTTAACTTTCATTAGTCATCCCAAAGATTATAATTGACAATGCAGAGAATTAACCATGTCAAGAGAGTCACAATGCACATATATTTTATGTAATAACCCTAGGCTGAACCCCAACTGTAAATGTAAATACAACTGTACTTAGACTGGTGAGACGGGATGTAGAAAGAACAAGTATATCTGTGATATAAATGTAAATGCATTCACATGCAAATATTAATGAAAAATACATTGCTGTGTGCAGAAAAACCATGTAAAAGAGTATGGGGGAGTAAATTCCATTAGTTAGGGAAAGGGGGCCTAAATGTTTAGGATAAGGGGCTAATCTAGGGAGCTTAAGCTAAGAAGGAATATTATATTAATATTCCTTAAAGTACAAAATCTGGATAATTATTTTTATCCTAAGTTCTAAAGGATGGGGACAAGTGGGACAAAATAGTTCTCAACCTGACAAGTGTCAAGTTGGGCAAATGCATAAAAAGGGCTCAGAATTAGTGCATTTTCTAGGCATTCCATCATTTTTCCATTTCCAGGACTCACAAATTTCAGTTTCCCACCGTACCTCTTTGTCATGAACATCGTTCATGTACCTTACTCGAACAGGTACTAATCCTATACCTGTTCTTGTAGTTGGTTAACTGAAGCGTTGGAATAAAGAAGCAAAAGTCTCCCCGTCTCCCAAGGTAACTTGATGCAATGGGGACCATTTCTTCCTAAGGGGGGAGGAATGCTCCAGATGGATCTTGGTGGCCATCCACCTTTTCCACTGAATCACTATTTTGAGCCTGTGGTTTTGATAAACCATGATATTCACCCTTTTGATGGGGAATGGAATGTAATGTCATCTTCATTTGTTAATTACACACATCATGAAATGATTTCCTAGTGGTCTTATGTACATGCCTACAAGATAACGTTAATGCACCGGATCCCATTGGAACTTCGCAATTAAGCGTGCTCAAGCTAGAGTAGTACTGGGATGGGTGATCGCTCGAAAAGTCTTATTGTTTTACATGCCTATGACATTTTATAAACTTAGTCCAATTTATCCCACATGCATCATGGGAATTGTTCTCCTCTCACCCACTCATATATAATTAAGGTGAAGGAGGTCCTTTAAGCATGCAATGGAGTGTGATGTAAATCTTGTTGCAAATGAAGCGTAGCCAACATCTCTTTCTTCTCAAAGACAGGCTACCCCATTCTTCTAGTTTGTGTTCTAGAATTAGTTTCTCTCTTGTTCATTAATAGAAGTTGGTTTTCACTATATTTCTGTGTTCTTCGCATTATCTCTGTGTATTTCCTTCTTATATATCGGTTATATTTTTTTCTTCATGTCGTTATCAAAATAATTTGGATCACCTACTCGTTCATTGATGGATTTTCAGGATACCATCATATAAAGATTGTGCTAGAAGACAGACATAATATGACATTTGCGACAAAATGGGGAAGCTACCAATACACAGTGATGTCGTTTGGGTTGAAGAATGCACTTGCTGTGTTTTCTAGAGTAGTTGTCATAGCCTTTAAGGAGTTAATTCATAAGTTTCTTGAAATGTACTTAGATGATTGGACCTTGTTTAGTTTATCTAAATACCACATATAAACTCTAAGGTTTATGCTTGATATATGTAGACAATATTATATTTCATTAAATTCGAAGAAATGTATTTTTTGTGCATCGTTTGGGATATTGTTAGGTCATGTGGTATGCAAGAAAGGTTTGTTGGTTGATCCTTCCAATATAGTAGTAATTATTAATTTTCCACTACCTAAATCAGTGAGATAATTTAGAACAACTCTGGGTCATACATGATATTATAGGAAATTTATTAAAGGCTATGCCTAGATTACAACTCCAATGGAGATTTTTTTTAAGAAAGAAGTTGAGTTTCAATGGGATGAAGACTGTCAGAAGTGTCTGGACATATTGAATAAAAAGTTAGTAATTGCACCCATTATTGTGTTCTTGGATTTCTAGAGAGAGTTTCACGTTCACGTGGATGCATCTTTGATAGCGCTCGACACAATATTATCCCAACCAAGAGAGGGAGAATTAGACCATCCAATTTCTTTTGCTAGCAGGAAGTTTTCATCTGCTAAGAAGAATTACATGACAAAAGAAAGGGAAGGTTTGGAAATGGTTTATGCCTTGCAGAAATTCAGACACTATTTGTTGGGGTCCCATTTCAAGATGTATACATACCACTTTGCACTCATATACCTAGTTAACAAGCCAATGTTGGGAGGGGGGAATCCACAGATGGTTATTGTTGTTCCAGGAGTATGAGTTCAAATTTATTGTGAAGCTAGGGAAATTGAATGCAGGACCAGACTGTTTGTCACAGATACTGACATGAGACGATGCTGGGAACCTAGATGACAATTTACCATATGTACATGTATTCTCAGTTCAGATGGTAGACGACCACTTTGCATAAATTGTCCAATATTTGAGCACATGAGTAGCTCCATACGATATGCAAGTAGCATAGAAGAATATATTAGTGGTTAAAGCAACAGATAATCAATTGATGGTAGGAAACTTATATAAGTTAGGTGTAGATGGGATATTGCGATGATGTGTGCTAGAACATGAGAGACCGATGATCCTCACAGAGGAACATGATGGAATTTCAGGAGGCCATTATGCAGGGAAGGCTACAATGTAGGATATATTTCATGTACAGATATGGTGGCTTGCCCTCCATAAGGATGCAAAGGAATATTGTCATATCCGTGACATTTTTTAGAGGGTAGGAAGATCTCCATGAAGGGATGAGATGCCTTTGAATCCACAAGTTACCTTGCACGTGTTTGAAAAATAAGTAGTAGATTTTTTTGGAACAATTAACCCACCAATGAGGAGATCAAGAGCCACATACATAATTACCACGATAGACTATTTGACAAGATGGGAAGAGCCAGAACCAGTTACATATTTCAATGTGGAGATATCTGCGCAGTTTGTATTTTATAACATAGTTACAAGGTTTGGGTGTTCTAAATTACTTATGAGCGATCATGGAACTCACGTTTTGAACAAGACAATATCAACATTAACAAAATAGTTCCATATTCAGAATCAAAAGATCACTCCATGTCACCCTCAAGCTAATGGAACTGTGGAGGCATTCAATAAGATACTGGAGAATTCATTGACCAAGGTATGCAACGTAGGATGGGATGATTGGGATTTAAGGATTCCTGCAATGATTTGGGCTTATAGAACTATATGCAAGAATTTGACAGGTTAGACACCCTTTAGATTAACATATGGTCATGAAGTAGTCATTCCCATGGAATTTCTTGTACCATGTATGAACATTGTTTCAATGGTATACCTTACAGATTTCGACACAGTAGAAGATAAACTATCACAGTTATTGATATTATAGGAAGGATGATTTGTTGCAGGGTTCCATCAACAAGTACATAAGGAATGTGAAAAGGCATGGCATGATAGACACATCAAGTAGAAGAAGTTCCATGCCAAAGATCTAGTATTTCTTTATGACAGTAAGTTCTAACAACACCCAGGGAAATTCATGCTGCACTGGATAGGGCCATATGTGATCAGATATGTGACATAAATAGGTGTCGTTCAACTGGAACAATTGGATGGACAAGTCATGGAAGGTCTATTGAATGGGAGTCGACTAAAACTATATAGGGACGGTCATTCTTCCATGCAATAGGATAATTGCACATATTAAGTTGTGTCATAGAATACTATAGAAAGAACAAATAGAAAAAGAAAGAAAAAGAAAGTAAAACAACAAAACACAAGAAAATGGTTCAAGAAAGAAGTCGAAAGTGCCAGAAATCCAAGAAGTTAATATTAATAGGTAAAAAGGAAAAGTAGGAAAATGTCGCAGAAGAGAAATAAGTAGGCAGAAGAGCGCATAGACACAAAAATGAAGACTGCACATAGAGAAGATATCACGCAGAGAGAAGAGATCACACAGAAAGATGAGATCACGTAGATGGCAACTAAGAGAATTTAAGACAACCCATGATGGGACATGCAATAAAGAGATACCATGACGATGAAGTAGTGGTGTTTAACATTAAATACAGATTCTCTAGAAGATATTGATAGGTTACAAAATCGAACAAAGAATTCACCAAAGATATGGAGTAATGGAGAATTAAGAAAGGTAATGAATGCAAAGAAATATTGTATTGGATGAAAAGTTTAGGCACGAAAAGGAATTAATAGTTGGTGATGAAGTATAAAAGAAAGAAAAGGGTCAATGGGGAGAGGGTATTTTCACTCATAATTCACATAGAGAGACAAGTTGCAAAGCCAAATCTATAGAGTCAAAGTTTTGAATCGAGTTACAAAACCAGTTGGAAGGAGATTCTCGTGTCGTAGAGGAATATGGCACCACCTAAGGCAAAAACAACTTCAACGCCAGTACCAAAGAAATTGTGCGATTAACCCACAATGTCGTTGGTGGTAGAAGAGACAGAGGAGGCATCATCCTCAACATCAATATTCCCCAAGGATTATATCACATCGCAAAAGCCATCAACAAAACATGTCCATTTACATAAGGATGAAAAGTATCTGCTCGTGGAGCCACTGATTCCAAAAGGACTAATTGTAGAAGGGGATATGTTAGGTCTGATACCTGCATTAAATTATGCTAGCCATGACATCACTGATGAGAAGAAGTTTACAGATTTAGTACCCAAAAAAGTTTTTGATGAAGTCCATTATTTCTAAGACTCATATGATAGTCATCGAGCCACAGATCTGGAATACGAGGTTGAAGAAATAAGCTATGTTAAACCTGTTTGATATACCACATTTTGGATGGAGATAAGAGATCAATGCATGTGTAAAAATGTTGCTAATTTGTGTGCATGGGGGATACCTGTGGCTCGACAGGCCAATTTCCATTGATAGAGATTTAATAGTGTGCATTATCAGTCTTCCGTCATAGGGGGAGGACCCTTCCTTACATTTTTTTTTGATAAGAATAATGAAAAATATATAGCTAAGAGAATGAAGGAAAAATTCCATACATTCTATGGACAACGTGGTTTAGACGTCACTAGTAGATACGACCCGATAGTAAGGTTTGCGACACAAGCCTTAGCTTGTAAGTTGTTGAGAAAGTGAAAAAAATATCAAGTGCCCAAAATGATCATAGAAGAAACATAAATATGTGTTGAGGGCATCCATATGAACTGGGCGATGATTCTATTAAACCAATTTTTGATTGAATGTGAGGAAGCGCAAGATAAGGGGATTGGGTTCCATTATGCCTGGTTACTAATATTAATAGCACTATCGGCTTGGAGGGAGCCAAATGATAGTCGGTTTTTGGGAGTCACAAAGAAGCCTTGTCTAGTTGTGCAGTATCATAACCTATGGTATAATACACACAAGGCACGACAAATGGATAGTAATATTTCATTTTATATTTACAAGGAAACTATTAGGGACAACATCGAGCAGATACCGTGCATACCACCAGAAGTGGTTGAGACATATAAGGCAATGACTCACTTGAAGGTAGGGCATAACCACATGTATGTATATACAAAGAAGGACCCATATCAACAATGGATTCCAACACAATATAGGTTGAACGAGGAAGAGATGGGTCATATTATGGTCGATTGGGAAGATGAGTGGAAGATTCAACCAAAAGAAGTAAGGCCATCAGAGAAGGAAAACTCGGAAGTCCACGAGGTCGAAAATGAAGAAGAAGAAGGAGACACACAATAAAAAGGAAATGATACTGGCGAGACAACCCAAAAGACGACATTGCACACAAACATGAAGTGAAAAGAACTAGAGATAGGGAGATCCGTGCCACAATGGACAAAGTGCAAGGCTGTCGAGGAAGCGGATATCCAAGATTTAATGGAGGAATATTTGGAGAAGATAGGTGACCAAGTGAAGGAAGTCACAAACGACGCATTTCAACGTGCAACACAACAACATGAAGAGATGAACATACACATGCAAGAACAAATGGATGAATTTTGACAACTACTAGAAGCATCCAACATCGTGTTAGGGAGACATGCAGAGGAGGAATGAATATCAAGCACTGCAAATAGCAGGGAGGCAGGGCCAACAATCTCCCAGTCCTTATTAGTCCGAGGAGAATGAAGATTGATTAAGATAGCAGCAAGGGCGGTAGAGTTCCCCACACCAAAGATGCAATAATAGGCAAGGGAACTAGGTCATATTGACTTAGTGCTATCACAACTTCCACTAGAAGTATTGCAGGAATTACTGATCCAAATATTATGGGGTCTTATAGTCTAAGTTAAGATGTATGAGTCATATATTCATATTTTTATGTAAAAAGGGAACTTGATAGATATGTAATTGACTAAGTAAAACCTAATCAAAATTGGCTTCATAAAAAATACACCTTATAAAAATGCAATAGGGAGAGAGTGGAGGTCGGGAAGGAGAGGTCCCAAAATTGACCTCATTGCATGTAATGGTTAGTCTTAATGGAATCCCTCTTCTCCAACTCTTTCTCTCTTTCTCATATTTTTGTGGTGTATTCATCTCATGGATTTTCATCAATGTTCTTGTGATTAATTTCATGGAATATTTGTATGTTTTCTCTCCTCCTCTCTCGACATCAAGCCTTCCGGATCTCATCCGTCAATATCTGGATAATTGGTATCAGAGCGGGTTACTACTCCATGGGAACTAGGGTTTGAACCATATTTCGGGTTCAAATATTTGCGACAATATCCAACCTCCTTTTGGCACTCTAGGAGTCCATTTGTTGGGCCAAACATTGTAAGTATCACAGTTGGTCCACAGGAATTACATGTTTTTTTTCCCTCGAAACTTCATTCACCATTGCAGACGCATCCTTACATGGATTCACTACATCCATTGGTCTGCAAAAATTTCATAAATTTTGCAGGGTTTCCATACTTCTCACAGAGGTTCCATGGCCTCTACAACAAGCCGAGCTTCTCTACAAACCCTCATCATTCTTTGAGGTCCTCTGCACTCGGTTCTCTCATATTCAACGTTATTTCATATTCATGCAACCATTTGACAACTTAAAAAATATACAAGTAGCATATAGAAGCTTGGGTGACCTCATTCCATCCCTTTCTCAGCTTACCCACAATTGTATGGCCACCATATGAGCACAATCATGAACAAAACACAGGGAAACTATATTCAACAAAAAATATGCAGGTGGAACGACCTATACAAAGTGTTTTCAAGGGATAATTATAGCTCATTTTAAATGTTTTTTCTATTATCTCAAATGTGTTTTTTTTTTTTTTTATGGAATTTCATTTCGTTTCCCGGTTTTTTAGATATGATTGATTTAAGCACCAAAGGTATGTAAAATAGTGAGAGCGCACGTCCCTTGATCTTCAGGAAGTTTTCTCACTCCACAAGGTACAACAAATAAACTATCTTATATCAATGGAAATATTTCTTCGATATCTCAAATGGGTCTTCAACCAAATTCGATTTCATCATCTATATCAAAAGATATGATCAAAATTGCAACAGGTCCGCTGCCATGAAAAATAGGGTTTGTTTCATCTCAAATTTTCTTTTTTTGGATTTATTAAATCCTATTGTAATTTTTATCCATGTAAAATACCCCATAAATTGTAAACACATTAATGAAATTTTTTCCATTTCCAACTTGGTTCTGGGTCACCTACAAACCCACGGTTATGTGTTAACCACACAAAACCCTTCTCTCTATTGGCACTCGACAGATTGTAATCATAATGGTACTATGAACATAATGGGGTCTCTTTTTTTAGCATGGGTGAAATGATGGGGACCATCATTTTATAAGGGGGTAGGATTGCTCTGAATCTTAGGGGGGATTATAGTCTAAGTTCGAATGTATGAGTCATATATTCACATTTTAATGTAAAAATGGAGTTTGATAGATATGTAATTGACATAGTCAAACCTATTCAAAATTGACTTTATAAAAAAAACACCTTATAAAAAGGCAATAGTGAGAGAGTGGAGGTCAGGAAGGAGAGGTCCCAAAATTGGCCTCATTGCATGTAATGGTTTTTCTTAATGGAATCCTTCTTCTCCAAGTATTTCTCTCTTTCTCATATTTTTGTGGTGTATTCAACTCATGGATTTTCATAAATGTTCTTGTGATTAATTTCATGGTAGATTTGTATGTTTTCTCTCCTCTATCGACATCAAGTTTTCTAGATCTCATCTCTCAAGATCCAGATCAATTACAAATGAGCCTGATGTAAGAAATGAACTCGCGTGCAGAGAAGACATCCAACGAGTTGGTGAAATTTACGACAGAAAATGTCGCATTGGAGATGGACTACAACAAGGTTAAACAAGAGTGTGATGAGGCCGAACAGAAGGTTGAACGAATGCAACTAGCATTCGAGAAGTTATATCAAGAAATCCCAGAGGTTCAGGTAGAGAAGGAGGCCTCAATCGAAGACCAAGTTATAGAGATAAGTGAATCCATTCAGGGCTTCCACAAAAAGAAATTGCACAATAGGATGAAGAAATTGCACAACATCCACTACAAGAAGTCTAACTTGAAAATGCACCACTTGTTGGATAGGAATTTTGGTTAAGTTTTGGGATCTATGCCAGAATAAGTCAAAAAATAAAATGAAGTTAGAATATGGACCAAAGTACGTGATTGGAGCAAACTTTAAGGAGTCAAAGTGCATGATAGAAGGAAGCGACTGATCCATATTATTTTTGGCATGAAATGAGAGCGAAGATATAATAAATAAATGTATAAATATATCTCAAATATCCAATAATATAACGTAAATATATCATAGATGCAACCGCAATCACAAATATACAGTAATACACAATTTCTATTAATGAACGAAATGTAGAAAACTGTAGAAATACAAAGTGAAAGACTCACTAGAATGGTGGAAGCTTATCTCTGAGAAGAGATGCAACAAATACTCACATTCGCAAGAAGATGAATTACAATGAGGCTCTAAAATTCCCTTTTAACATAAAGAAAATCCAAAACCCTAACCTCAGAAGATGAAAAGGCAACAATTTTGTGGACCTCGTTTTGGGTAGTTTGGTGTATCAAATTCTCGGGGGCATAACTTTGGCATACAATCTTTATTTGGGGAACATGATAGATCATTGGAAAGGTATTGTCGAGGAGATTCATTTTGGGGATTAAATAAGATAATTTTTCTATCATTTTGGTGCTCTATCCTCAAATTTTTTTATTTAGTCCCTCAAAATGGTCCCGAAAGTTTAGGAACCGAAAAACTTCTAAAAATAGTAAACTGCTAGAACATTATTTGAAGCCAGTTGGGACAGGTGGGTTGCCACCGATATCCACTTGGATCAATCCTCCCTCCTTAGGAAACAATGGTCTCCATTGTGTTGAGTTCCTGGGGGAGAGGGACAAGCGTTTACTGAATTTGCATCTTGATGAGATGCTTGCCTTGTTGGAGAAGTTGTGCTGCTTAGCTTGTTGAAGGTTGTCAAGAACCTATGGTTGGAAGGGTTGGACCTTTTTAACTAGTCTGGATACATGATATTCCTGTGTGCATAAGAAATCATTATTCTTTGCTGCAATCTTGTCGACCTACTTCTGTTGGATAGAAGGTGCTTCGACCGACGCTGTAGTGGTTGTAGTGTCCTTTTGTTCACCTTTTGAACAAATTGTGAAGAAGTTGAATTTTGTAGTATGAGATACTATGTTGTGACACTATTTAGGTCAGATAGTAGTCAAAACTACCTCTAGTATCCTGTAGGGATGATCCCCCAAAGTAACAATGACACTACGAGGTTGAGACTCATAAATAACATGGCACTTCCACATATATCGTTGGCCCAAGAGAACATCACAAATATCCAACGGGGAAACATCAGATAATACCTCATCCTTGAAGGGTTGGATGTTCAAAGAGTTCTTTCGGATCCATCGCATAGGATGTTGTATGTTGGATGTTGGACGTTGTATGACAATTGACACTGCTGGATGACACAAATATCTCATCCCTGACGAAGCCACCCGATGTTGTATGGATGCGGGTGTGGTGTTTTCGACAATCCTAACTGTTTGATGACCTCTGTTGATATGAGGTTCTTCTAGCTTCCGTTATCAACAATAAAATGAAGTGGGGTCCCCTTCACCTACATCTATGAATGAAAAAGGCACTCCCCCTCTTTAGGATCGGTTGGTTCTTCTGGTTGAATTGCTGTGGTCGCGACAATAACAATGGGGTCTGTGCCGATGATCTGTCTTCTAACAATATTTTCTGAATCATATTCCGAATCAGGGTTCAGCTCCTTGTCTTTGATCTCATCCACCAATGACTATTTTGAGCGACATTCATCAGTGTTGTTCCAGGGGATTTTGTGGAAATCACACCATTTTCCAGTGTCCTTCTTCGTCTTTCCATTACCCTTATTTTCCTGTGGCTTGGACTGGTTTTCTAAAGGCTAGTTGTTAGGGCCGTCTTTACCATACCTTGGTCATTGCGGATTTGTAGACCTGAACTCCCTCTTGTTCTGGTGCTTAAATGTTTTCTCAATTTTAACAACATATCGATAAGCAACACCCAATGATGAGATGTACAAAAAATCCATTTCAGTTTGGATGTATCTGTGTAGAGCCCCACGATATTTCAAAACCAGATTTCGCTCAGAGTATTTGATACCTAGCTTGGTACGTAAGGTATGGAAGGTATTTGTGAACTCTGGCACTACTTGGCCCCTCTCTTGCTGCAGTGTGGTCCATCTCATGTACTGGTCATCATAGTTTCCAACAAGGTAATATTGTTCCTTGATCGCATCCACAAAAAAATCCTAGGTGGGCTCGGCCCCACATATTCCAGACTCCTCCATGGAAATTTTCTCTCAATAAGTTTCCCACCAATGTTTGACTTGGGGGAGAGCCTTAACGAGTGTGAAGGTGATATTTTCCCTATCGAAAAAATTATGAACATAGAAATAACCTTCTAGCAGATTTAACCATTTTTCTAGGGCATCTGCATCTATCTGTCCTTCAAATATGGGAATATCAAAATTAACTTGTACCTTGAAAGGTGAGGTGCCTCCAAAGTGGCTGCTTGACGAAGGCATTCCTATTGTTATCGGTAGGCATTGAAGGATGTGGACACAATTCTCCATCATTTCGTCCCTTTGTCGCGTGAGAGCTTGCTCAAGTAACCGATTAATATAATCTTCTGCTCTATAGTTTTTATTTTCTTCCGCCATGGAGGGTTTCTTGGGAATGTGAGAGAGATTTTCCTCAAAATAGACAAGCTCGAGACCCAACTTGCTATTCTTGGACCTCGTCGGGGATATGCACTGAAAAAAATGATGAAGAGAAAACTGCTCTGATACCACTGATCCAGATTATTTTTGGCGCGAAATGAGAGCGAAGATATAATAAAGAAATGTATAGAGATATCTCAGATATCCAATAATATAACATAAATATATCATAGATGCAACCATAAACACAGAGATACAATAATACACAATTTCTATTAATGAGGAAAATGTACAAAATTGTAGAAATACAAAGTGAAAGACTCACTAGAATGGTGGCAACTTATCTCCGAGAAGAGATGTGACGACTACTCACATTCGAAAAAATATGAATTACAATGAGGCTCTAGAGGTTTTTTTAACATAAAGAAAATCCAAAACCCTAACCTTGGAAGATGAAAAGCCAACAGTTTTGTGGAACCCATTTTGGGTAGTTTGGTATATTAACTTCCCGGGGGCATAACTTTGGCATACAATCTTCGTTTGGGGTGCATGATAGCTCGTTGGAAAGGTATCATTGAGGATATTCATTTTGAGGGCCAAAAAAGAGCCTTTGCCTATCATTGATGTGCTCGATCCCAAAAAAAATTCATTTAGGCCCTCAAAATGGCCCCGAAAGTTTAGGAATCGAAAAACTGCTAAAAATAGTAAATTGCCAGAACACTGTTTGGAGCCAATTGGGATAGGTGGGTGGCCATAGATATCCACCTGGATCAAAGAGTGATGGAGCGATGCACAAAAGGTGGAAATTATTTAGGAGTTTTTTGTCCACTTTGTAACGAGCTTAGCCCTATTTTGATGTATAAATATGTAATGGGTTTTTGGGTAGAGGGTTTCAAGGTTTCGAACGTTCGACATGTGAGAAGTTATTATTGATTTTGGGGTAAGTTGAGTTTAGCGAAGGGATAATTTTGAGGTATGACTGAGGAGTGAGGCTCACACTGCAACAAAATGACTAGGCAAGTTTGGGTAATGTTACTATTGCATATTTTGTAGAGCAATGAGGAGTTATAAGAATATTATCAATGACTAATAAAAGAAGCCAACCATTGTGGCTGTAGCCCAAGTTTGGTTAACCACGTTAAACCTGTGTGTTGTGATGTGTTATATTTGCATGTATGATGTTTGATGTTATGGTGCAATAATGATACATTCTTAAGTATGTTGAATGTATTGTTCATGTTATAACGTCTCGCACTAAAGTAATTGATGAATGAATACCAAAGTAAAGAAATGTCACAGACAGGGTATGTCACATGTTAAGTAACTATTAAGTAATGGAAACTATGCAAATGAGTAGATGGTTAGGAAAGACATGTTGAATGCTTTGCTTCCCCACATCATTGCAGAACCTTCGTTCCTACAACCCCTCTAGATGCCTCATGTGAGACTTCACTTGCTTTGCAGGTGATGTCGAAAGGGATGGTATTTAAGGGTTTTGTTGGTATATTGATGATTAACCCTGGGTCTGCCCACTGTGTGTCAACACCAACAAAATTGGCCCATAGATATATGATCCGAAATCGGATTCAGAAGCCTGTCAGGGCATGAAAAATGCTCAAAAATGAAAGTGCTCGGAATCCGACGAAACCAACACCATTGCGTCCGTCTCGTCTTCCTGATTCTGGTGGTATAATTTTTTTGTCAAACGAAGTTCGTATGGAGAAGATATCGCATTCTGTCTGCCAAGACAAACAGGCAAAATTTTGGATGCTGACTGTAACTATCCATACAGTCCGTACATGACACGTGTCAGTCCGTACAGGACACGTGGCAGGTTCATATGTTGACACGTGGCAGGTTTTGTACAGGACATGTGGCGACTCCAGGGAGTGCCACGTGTCAGGCTGATTTGGCCTTTTCAGTGCGTAGTTGGACCAATCCCGAAGTGACACGTGTCACCACTGAAAGGGTGACACGTGGCAGGGTGACGTCAATAGCTGACGTGGCAGGTTGATGTGGAAAGTGACTGGGCGTACGACAAGTGATGTGGCAAGGTATAGAAGCTGACGTGGCAAGGATGACGTGGCGTACGACGCGCTGACGTGGCAGGTGACGTGGATGAATTATCGGTCGACACGTGGCATTCATCGAGTGGATGTGAAGGTGCCACGTGGCCCAATCACGGGTTGCCACGTGGCACCCCGGGTTTAGCCAATAAGGGCTATGTCAAAAGTTTTTGGGGCCCGGGGGATTCGAACCCCGGACTTCCACCTCCGTCTACGCCTTTAACAAAGTCCGCTGACCACTGTACCACCGCATGTGACTTATTATGTTGGTGGGCGAAAATTTATTTAAAGTTAAAGTTGGTGTTGAATGGCGGGGGTTCGGGCCGGGGCTTAGCCCCGACCCGTCGTCATTTCAAATGTGACCGTGTTATATTCATACGCGCGCGGTTATGGTTTATACACTTGGCGGTTATAGTGTTATGTGTGACCATGCGCGCGGGGGTTAATACATTGGCCGTAACATATGATGTATGCCGATAACAGATGGCACGTGGATTTAACCACTTTTTTTTATATAGAGCGAGGTCCCATGTAAAGCGCGAAGAACCGAGAGCTAAGGTGCGCAAGGGCTAGTGGGCCAGCGCTTAGCCTTTGGCTAGCGCTCGGCCATATGTAAGCCCATATGACCAAGAAAGGGAGCGCGCATCCAGCAAGAAGGGGGCTTAAGCCAAATATAACCATATTATATGGTTAGAGTGGGTTTTTTAACCACTTTATGATTTTTAAATGTCATTAAACTCATTTTTAATGTAATTGGGAGTTATTGGGTTTTTTTAGAGCCTAATTTTTGGGAGGAAGTTGGAGATGGAAAACCAACTTTCCCACTATTTAACCAAGGCCATTTTGAGGCCAAGGGGACAGCTTTTGGACGGTTTTTGAGAGCAGAGATGCTGAGGCAAAGCCAAGTCAAAGCCAGTTTGAGGCAGGGAAGCTGTTGAGGAGGAGATGCTGTTGGACAATTTTTGAGAGCTTGGGACATTCGTTTCAGGTGCCATTTTTTGTGCAAGATTCTAGAGATCTGGGCGAACATGACCAGATCAGTCTGGAAGCCATTCGACATTGTAAATATGTACTATTAATCTTTTGAAAAGAAATAAATAAGCCTCCCCCACAGAGAAAAGGCCCGGAGACGTAGGCAAAGTTGTGCCGAACTCCGTTATCAACTTGTGCATTATGGTTTGTTGTTTTTCATTGTATTTCAGAACTGCAAATATGTTAATGGATGTATAATTACTTTTATTTTCTCGTTCTTTCGTTAAGTTTCCCAATGGTCAATTAATGCATGCAAATAAAAACTCAACCATAAGTCATTTCGAAAAATCCTGACGGATCAAGTGGTATCAGAGCTAGTTGACGTTTGGATTTGAGTTTTGCATGTTAACCAGGGAAGAGAACATTTCAAGGAGGAAAATGGCATCTACAGGAGGAATTTCTCAAGATGAGAAGGAGTTCAGAGATTCGGTGTTTGCCATGGCCGAGATGGTGAAGGTGTTGTATGAAGACTACTTGGAACGAAAAAGCACGGTTCAAGTGAAAGCTTCAAAGAACAACAAAGGAAAAGAAGCATTGAAGGACGTGCCTTCTACATCTGTTTCAGACAACATATCTGAGGTATGCAGTGAAGGTTACTCATCAAATTTTCCCCATACTCATCAAGTTGGTTTTGGTGAATTCGAAAAACACACAAAAG
>JZKD02S2234889.1:126120-174025 GCA_000966675.3 Picea glauca
CAAAATAAAAGGTAAAGAAAACTTGGTCTACAATTTGAAGAAGAGCCTATATGGATTGAAGCAGGCACCTCACCATGAGTATAAGCAATTTGATTCATTTATGTTGGAACATGGTTTTAAAAGACTAGAGGCTAATCATTATGTCTACATTAAGAGGTATGGCTAGAAAAAGTACATTATACTATTTCTATATGTGGATGACATGTTGGTTGTTGGAAATAATAAAAATATGATTAACAAGTTGAATAAGGATTTGGGCATCCAGTTTTCAATGAAATACTTGGGGGTCCAACGTAACAAACACTGGGCATGAAGATCATATGCGACATAAAGAAGAGAAGATTGTGGTTTTCATAAGAAAAATGTATTGAGAAGGTGTTTGATAGGTTCAATATGAAGGATGTCAAGACGATTGGTACACCTCTTGCATACCATTGCAAACTAAGTGTTGATTTGTGCCCTTGTGATGGCAAGGAAAATGATGAAATGAGTAAAATTCCTTATGCTTAAGAAATTCACATTTTGATGTATCACATGGTATGTACTCGGTCATATATTTCACATTCAATGGGAGTAGCGAGTAGGTTCCTTGAAAATCTGGGAAAACAACATTGGCAAGCGGTAAAGTGGATTTTGAGGTATCTCAAGGGTACTAGTCATTATTGTCTATTTTTTTGGTAATAATGATGTTGTGCTTGAAGATTATATAGATGCAAATATGACTGGATGTGAACACTAGAAGGTCCACAACTGGTTATTTATATACCTTTGGAGGTGCAACAATGTCTTGGGTATCTAGACTGCAAAAAGTAGTATCCCTCTCCACCACAAAGGCAAAATACGTAACTGAAACAAAAGCTTACAAAGAAATGTTGTGGATGTAGTGATTCCTAGGAGAGATGGAAATAAAACAAGATAAATATGTGTTGTATTGTGATAGTCAGAGCACCATCCATTTAGCAAAAAACTCAGCGTATCCTTCAAAGACCAAACACACTGACATTATGTACCATTGTATTCAACATGTATTGGAGGAAGGACATTTTAACTTGGAAATGATCCATATAGATGAGAACCCTGCTGATATGCTTACCAAAATTCTACCAAGAGACAAGCAAGCATTGTGTCAAAGTTTGGCATGCCTGGGGTGACTTGGGTGACTTGAGGTAACTTGATGACCAGGTTTGGGAAAGGTTCAACAAGAAAGAGTTCATCCAGAAGATTTCATTTAGCTTCAAGTGGGAGAATGTTAAAAAATGATTCCTTGAGAAACCATTATTTAAACTACCATGTCCCCATCACTAGAAACTACGAAAGTGGCAAAGTCAAAGATGCCCAGAAATTTCGGTTGGCACCCATAAATTTCTAGTGAATAGACATATATTTTGATATTTGAATGTTAGTGTTTGAAGACTCTAGATATGAAACAGTCCTATAAAAATATGTAAATCTCATCAATTTGTATGTGGTGTAATGATCAATTGAATATTGTTTGCGACTTGCTCTGTTTTCTGTTCTTCAGTATTTGTTAGAATTGTGCTCTTCTTTTCTGTGTTTGCTAAAAACGTGGTGTGTAAAGGTGAGAGAAACCACTAAAAATTTATTTGTCTATGTATTAGAGACCAAGCATCCTTTAAGATCTATATTCTGGGAGAGTGTTTCAAGTTGATTTGAGGAGCAAGCAATCCTCTGTTTTAGGTGGGAAATTTTTGATTTGTTGGGTGGTTCTAGAAAAGCCCCAATTTTGTTCTTCCAAGGGGGAATTAGGAAACTAGAATCCCAAGAATATGAATGTTGAGCTTTTGATTTTTGGAAATCAAAATCTCAATTCCACGCCATCTGTGAGACAATTGGATAGTTCAAAAAAATTCCTAAAGCCCTATCTAAGGAACAATATCATAAGTATCTGCAACTAATGAGTATAGAGCAAGAACCTCAGATGGACTCCATAATGAAGACAAGTCCTACTTCACACGCATCTTCTGTAGCTATTGGCATATTAGGGTTAAGCAAACTAATAAGTGCAATTCTAGACTAGCCGATTCTTCACATTGAATGCCAACCTTTCGAAGAAATAAAGAGTGCAATCCAGATGCTAGATAATTGGGTTATTCATAAAAGAGCTTAAGATACTACATTGAATCCAAAGTACTAAGCCACATAGCTAATTACTGGGTTCTTTTGGATTTCCTTTGAGTGGTGGCAATGACTTCCATAAGATACAAATAATGAGATTATATATTCCCCATAAGCAAATGTGGATCTTCTTAAAGATTTTGGAAGACAATTCTATGGAACATATGAACATGAAGATTATGAGAATATGACATCTCTTCTTCTGAGTGGATGACTGTGCAACCATGCATATCACCATGATTAATTCTGTCATATGCATAAGTTTCTACTTTCATCCAAAGAGATGAATGATCCAACATGTGTCAAATATGAAATCAAATATTTCTTCAATTCTCTACCAAATGCAGTTGAGAAATACTTCAAGAATAAAAATATTAAGCTCCAAAGTATGTCTTTGGCCATGGAAGATATCCATATCTTATAGGTGATTCGAGAGCATTGTCTTGAGAAGTGGGTTTCAAAATATTTTAGAAGGAACACTTCCATGTATAGATCTATCTTAGACTTAGATGTTGGCAAAATGCCATACTGGGGATGCATAGCTCACAACAGAGGTCATGAGTTGGATTTTAAAAGAAAATTTTCAAATTTGGTAAGGAGTTCTATAAAACACCCTCTCATTTTGAACTTGATTATCCTAGATCTAGTTATAGAAAGAAAAATAAGTTTCAATATAAGAAAGTCCCTTTTGTTTGCATAAGACAATATCCCGCTTAGCAGAAGATTGGGAAAACAAGTGCCCAAATAAAAATAAAAATCCTTGCCTTGCATATTTATTCACTATTCATATTGATCCCAAATGGTGGGACTTAGATTTATGTTTTGAAAAATAACAACTTCCAGGAGAAATTTGCTTCCTCTATCTTGAGGAATTCCCCTCTATATATCCTTCTCCTTTTTTCTCATCTTCCGATTCTAAATATTTCTCCTCTTCTTCTTTCAATTTAGAGTCACAAGATTCGAGGGAAACAAATGCCCTCCTTTTCAATTTTGTATGTTTTCTTCTTTTAAGAAATATCTTGCTCAATGTGTTGCTGAGATTGATCAATAACTTATATCCACTTCTGTGTGGAATTATGTAATCATGAATAATATCAAAGAAGAAAAGGCCACATTGCTTAATTAGAAAGAAGAATCTGCAAGTTATTCCTCTTCGTCCAAGAGGACTTTTGGATACTACAATCCAACAGAGTTCTATGTGGATCATCTTGAAAAACATGAAGACCGACAAAGATTTTGACAAGACAAAGAAAATTTTCTAATTCTCTAGATAAAGCAGAAATAGCAAGCTTTGAAGACTCTAGATAATGAGATCAAAGAATATAGAGAATTGCTAGAAGTCATCTAGAAAGAAAGGGAATACTCATTCGATGAAGAACTCTCTCATGCCTATATTGAAGCTATGGACAATCCTACAAGAAAAGGCTACAAGCATAAATACAAGAAAAAAAAAGAGAAAGACTTTGAAGACTAGATTTCAAGTGAGCCTGATAATGCAAGCGAGATTGAAAATAAAAGCAAGAATGAAAAAGAAAAGAAGAACATAACATAAATTTGACTCTCAATAGCCATTAGATCTGATCCTGGATTCAATATTTTCAATCTCATAAGAATATCAGGCTCACTCAAACTCTAGTTCTTCTCATAAGAATATTCACCTTATCCTCTTGACTTCCTATTAGACAATGGTTGCCAATTAAATCTGGAAAAAGAAAATCCTCTACCTTCATACTATAGGAAAGCTACAAAAGAAGGTGGAATCTCGATCAATGGATCTACAATCACCTGACAAGGTGAAGCAATGGACTTCCCAATCTCTATCTAAGGTATTCATGAAACTATATCCTTTCATAGAATAGATTATCTTAGAGGTGCTTGTATCCTTGGTTCAAGGTTTCTGGAAAGGTATAGTCCGGTTACTATAGATTCAAAATATATGGAAATCAGAATGAATGTAACATGAAAGAAGGTAGTCTTCCCTTTGACTTATTGTGCTACTTCCCGATGTACTAAGTCTATAAAACTGCTTGGTAATCAACCACTTGGTGTAAATGAACTATTTAAGGTAGAAAGAGCAGTTGCATATTCTGAAATGCATAGAGAAAAGGATATTTCAAGTATTATTGAGAAAATGGTAAAAATTGCACCTCTAGTCACCGAATGCATTTTGGACCAAAGAGAAGTATTATGTTTTGTTGGAATATTTAGCAATACTCAAGGGGGTGAATCAATGTTGCACAATTTTAACAATCTTAAAACTCTTTTTAACTTTCATTAATCATCCCAAAGAGTATAATTGACAATGTAGATAATTAACCATGTCAAGAGAGTCACAATGCACATATATTTTATGTAATAATCCTAGGATGAACCCCAACTTTAAATGTAAATACAATTGTACTTAGACTGGTGAGACGGGATGCATAAAGAACAAGTATAACTGTGATATAAATGTAAATGCATTCACATGCAAATATTAATGAAAAATACATTGTTGCGTGTAGAAAAACCATGTAAAAGAGTATGGGGGACTAAAATCCATTAGTTAGGGAAAGGGGGGATAAATATTAAGGATAAGGGGCTAAGATAGGGAGCTTAAGCTAAGAAGGAATATTATACTAATATTCCTTAAAGTATAAAATCTGGATAATTATTTTTATCCTAAGTTCTAAAGGATGGGGACAAGTGGGCCAAAATAGTTCTCAACCTGACAAGTGTCAAGTTGGGCACATGCATACAAAGAGCTTGGACTTAGTGCATTTTCCAGGCATTCCATCATTTCTCCATTTCCAGGACTCACAGATTTCAGCCACCCACTGTACCTCTTTGTCATGAACATCGTTCATGTACCTTACCTAAACCAATACTAATCTTGTACCCGTTCCTGTACTTGGTTAACTAAAGAACTGGACTGAAGAAGTGGGTTGTGAGTGTTATAAACCTAAATTGCACCATATATGCATACCTGACATTTGGCCCTCTTACTTACTATTTTTGCCAAGCCATCACTAAGCATCTCTTCTTAAAAACCATATTTTTGAAGACGTACGTGCCCTGCACCACTACTGCCCACACACACATGCTTGCTGCACCACTACAACTCACGTACGTACGCTATCTGCACCATTACATCCCACGTATACCCACAAATGTTGCAAAAATTAAAAAAGTTGCAAGGAATTCGTTGAGATTACAGGATATTGGGTAGTTTTCCAACTGTCCCACTGCCTATAGCCTGTCACCCAACCGAATAACCATCCTTTTTTCATATAAAAGGAGGTGTTGGGATATCATTCCTGAGAGAAGCATAAGAACAGTGAAACTCTTCCCATTTCACATCCCCTCCTTACCCCAAGAATTCACAGCCACCTTGTGAGTTTTGAGCCAGAATTGTCCATTCTTGCCTTTTTCCTCCATTATAAGCCTATGCCATTTCCCTAGAGAGAAGTGTGAGAGGAGAAAGATACGTGGAAATGCAGTTGGATCTTTGTGAAGAGGAGGGAAAACCAGGTTCGAGGAGCAGTCACCAATATCATTGTATGTAAACTTTGTGATATTAATAAAAGGAATACTTTTTCTGCCCCGCAATATGATGTGTTCAATCTTTATGTTTGATTTATGTTTTATAACTGACATCTAACCCACTAGTTCATATATGAGATACATGTTCGTAGTTTCTTGTGTGTCTTTTTGTGAATGTAGGTCAACCTTGGGAGGAGACTTGTAGTCGAGGAGCAATCGAACGTGAAAGGATCGACACCGGATGTGGAGTTTAAGGTAGAGTTACTAGATCTTTTTTCTTTGTATTTCTTATGTGAATGTGGGGTATATTCGGGGTAGTCTAAAGAGTAGGAGAGTTTTAGACGGTTTGATATGCCTACATGTTGATTCCTAGTGTAGCCCATAGGGGGTTTTCTCGCTATATCATAACTGACGACCTTACTGGGGAAACCTCTATGGTTTTAGGGGGTTTTATGGGTGTTTTAATTGGTTTGATTACCTTTTTTGAGTTTCTATAAGTTGCCGAGTCTTTAAGGGATTTTGGTTTTCCATACCAGTACTCCCTGCCTTGTTAGCCTGACTGTTAGTTTTCTTTTTTTTGAGAAGTTACAGAGGTGAACATGGTCTATAGTGGGTCTTCACGCGTACATACACGTCCTACCTTTAGACAACTTGTGTACATACGTAGGCTGCTTAAAATCAGTAGCGTGCCTATGTCAAGAAACGTTTTCCTTAAGAAGGGGCAGTCAACCTCTTCCCTAATTGAAGTTTGACTTCTTAGGGGTTTATTGATTTAGTACCGGTCTCTTTGGTTACAGTATTTAGCCTGGGTTTGACATCAGTTTTCTTATCTTTTAAAGATTTCTTGTGTTTCCTAGTTTTTTAAACTTATTTTTAGCTTGAAATTTTAAGAAAAATGAGTTGCATTTTGAATCGTGTATGTAACATGTATTCATCAGTTTCTTTTATAATCTTTTGTTATTTATGCTTTGATTGGAAGAAAATATAAAAAAAAACTTAGTTTGTTAGATCTCTTTATTTCTTGGCATTTTCTTTTCATTGTTATTTGAAAAAGAAAAATAAATTAGCATAGTGTTGTGTTTTCTTCGCATCTTGAAAGCATTTCAAAAGAAAATAAGAAAGATAATCCTTCTTTGCTAGTGTTCTTATAAGTTTCATTTTCTGCAAGAGTCTTAACAACATCAGTTGCACTACCACACCCCTTTTTGAGTAAATCAAGCCATTTAAAACGAACGCTAATTTAAAATCATCTAGACTTTATGTTTGTAGGGTTAATCAACTAGTTTAGGGTTAGAGCCTTGAATTAGGTTGGAGAGGAAACTCTTCAAGGATTTTAAACAAACATCGGAGTCTGAGTTAGGGAGTGTTAAAGTCCAGTAAACGTGAAAGTTATCTGGGACCCCCCTCTAACATAGGGGATAAACATGAGGTCGCGCATGGAAAGGTAGCAGAGATAACCCCTCTAAAGTCGGACCAAGCATAGTGGGGAACACATATTGAGGACTTGTTGTGGGATACTATTGGTCACATTTTCAATGGAGCTTCATGGATCTCGAATCCATTCGAGGTCCTCAGTTGTCTTTCGGACCACTTTCTTATGATACCCTCGGTAAGTTTCGGGCTTAGTTACCCTGCTCATTGCGGTCCACCCAACTGTCAACTGTACCCGCTTGGTGACTGTTTCATGAGTTGGAAACCTAGTTTCCTTTATTTTAGGGACTTACATAGATGACTGTGGGGGTATACCATGGTACCTAGGGTAGAAGTCAGGCCACTCTTTGCAGAGTATACCTGGAGGGTGCTTCCGTGTTCGAGTTTCACTTGCACCGGTAAGTTTCTCTAGTGTTGGCTCGCGTAACTGTTCTTCCTACTAGATAGTGTTTTTCTTGATTTTTCTTTAGGAACTTTTAGTGTGTTCTCTGTGCTCCCTAGTTTTCCATAGTGAGTTAGTCAATCATTTCTTTGGGTCTTTGACCTAGGGTGGTAGATCTCCCACTCCGCCGGTCGTCAGGAATTTTCGGTCTTTCGCCTAGAAACGTGGAGCTGCCTTTTTATAGGCGTTGTTTTGATAACATTGGTTTTCCATAGTCAGTGTGTGAGACTTTTACGGTCTTGAACGATCCTGTAAGGAGAGAACCTATGCATAAGATCTTCATGGCTAAAATTCCAGACGATACCAACCAAGGAACCCCTTCGCAAGGGGATTCTTGTACTTTTCCTTTCTTCAGAAATGTTGGTGTCCCTTTGATGGCCACTTTGTACATTCTTGGGTTGAATGTGGGACTACCGGTTTGGTTGGGTACCATTCCAAATGTCCCGAATGCTCTTGATGCTTCTAAGTTAAGCTCTTTATTTCATGGGCATAATGTTGATGTTCCTTTGTCAGCAAAGTCTTCTCCTCCTCCTTCTCCCAGCTCTGGTGAAAGTACAATTACTAGTAATCGAAAGTTTAAATGAAGTAGAAATAGGAATAATATGAAGAAGAAATCACCAACCTATGCAAGTCATGTTGGAGATAGGTCGTCAACCTTTGCAAGTCATGTTGAAGACCAACACCCAGCCTCTGCAATTCATGTTGGGGGCAAGGACCTAGCCTTTGTAATTCATGTTGGGGGAAAAAGTCCAGTCACTGCTAGTCATACTGGCAATAGGTCTGTAGCCTCTACGAGTCATGTTATCAACCCATCACCAACCCCTGCAAGTCATATTGGATATGCGCAACCAACCACTACCAGTCATGTTGGGGACATTGATTCTGTTGAGAATCCTAGATGGATAGGACATAAACCTAAGTTCCCTTGTAAGATTTGAAAGGGAGATCACATTACTCATTTGTGCCCTAGCATTCTAGAGGTACAAATATTGTGGTCCTTGTCTGTAAGCTCTTCTTATTCTGAGTCTTCTAAGGTTTCCTTGCAGCCTATTCAACCATTGGTTAAGAAAGTGGTCATGTTGATGTAGTCATTGACTGATCCCACTCCTATTTTGGGGGTGAGGTGCCTTTATACCATGTAGTCTCGAAGCCTATTCAACCATTGGTTGAGAAAGTGTTCACGCCGATGCAGTCTTCGGCTGATCCCACTCTTCTCTTGGAGAGTGTCGAGTCTACCAAAGTGGTCATGCCGATGTAGTCTTCGGTTGATCCCACTCTTCTCTTGGAGAGTGTCAAGTCTACCAAAGAGGTCATGACGATGCAATCTTTGACTGATCCCACTCTTCTCTTATAGAGTGATGTGTCTACCGACTATATTCTTAGCATTTCCAGTTCAGTACTTTCAGAACAAGGGGGCATTCCACTTGCTTTGATAACACACCCTCCAAGCCCTAGGATGGTTTCCTTTGATTGGAATGACCTTGTTGAGCCTCATCTTCCTTCGTCTGCACATTTTACAATAAGGGTTGAAGTTAATTCAACAAACATTTATCGATTTATTATGAATGAAGGAGCCTCAACAAGTATTTTAGCCTCCTCGGTTTGGAAAGTCTTGGAATCTCCCGAGCTTGTGTCTCCTTCGCATGAGCTGTTAGATTTTGACAAATGTCCTAGTGATTATTTGGGGGTTCTTCCTCAGTTTCCTATCTCATTAGGTGGGAAGACTATCCTTGTCAATGTTATAGTGGTGTAAGGCCCGTTAGATTTTAATATGCTTCTCGGGCATGATTATGTATATGCTATGAACGTTGTGTTGTCTACGCTCTTCTGGGTGATGCATTTCCCTCAAAATGGAAGAATTTTCACTATCAACCAATTGGCATCTGATAATCACCATCCTGATTCAATGTTATTTCATACTACCCCTTTACATGTTCCTAGTGTTCATGTAGACTCTACCCCGCCACGGGTTAATTATGTGGCGTCTTATCCTGGGTGTTCAATTACTTCTAATAAGGAAGCTGTGCAATCATATTTTTCTTCTCGAGACTTGGTCTTAGCAATCAATCCATTGGTTTATCCAATGGGGGCATGGGATCCCTTGCTTCCCCCTCTTGGTCCAAGTGATCTTGAGTCTCCTTCTGAGTCTGATCTTGTTGTTTGTAGATCCTCAAGCCCTCGTGCTTGCGATTCTTCGTTGATAGAATCTACCAGTCATATGGAAGATGGTCAGTTTACTTCACCCTCTGAGACTATCCACCCTCGTTTGTGTGATTTATCAGATTTTGAATTTCTTTCAGATGAGGCTATCCTTGAAGCCATGACTACAGTTTCTATACCGTGGGAGGATTTACACCATGGTTTTTGTTTTCTTCCCTTTTGGGAGACTTTCCAAGTTGACCGTCGAAGAGACTCTTGGTCAGAGCCTAGCAGTGGGCTCTACCTGATCCAGTTTCATACATGAGTCATAGCCCCTAGAGTCTTCTTTAAGCCCTTTTCAGACTCTCTAAACATGAAAATATTGTCAAGCGATCTGGTTGTCCTTCATGCTCGCCAAATTAAAAATTGAAGGCATGTCTGTCCGATGATAGTTTACCCCTTTTTCGGTCCGGATGGTCAATTGTACGAACAAAGGGATACTTTAGGAACTTTGGTTCACTAGAAGAGTATTCTCAGGTATAATTTTAACCCTTTTTCGGGCCTGAGGGACTAAATTTACGAAAAAGGAAACCCCACGAAGTCCATAGTTAAGCGCTTTTCAGACTCCCTAAAATTGAAAATATTTCCAAGTGACCTTGTTCCTTCACACTCGTTAAATTGGTCTAGAAGAACATACTATACAGAGTCCATAGTTAATCTCTTTTCAGACTCCTTAAAATTGAAAAGATCACCGAGTGACCTTGTTCTTTCACACTCATTAAGCTGGTCCATAAAAACATCTACTGGCATGAGTTTACCCCTTTTTCCGGCCTATAGATTAAGGTGGAAAAAGGTACACCTCGGGAGATTTGTCTCATTGGAAGAGTTCTCCTAAGTAAAGTTTATACTTTTTCGCGCTAAGGAGACGAAATATAGAAAAAGGGCTACGAGTCCATAGTTAAGCTCTTTTTAGAATCCTTAAAATCGAAAAGATTGTCGAGTGATCTTGTCTACGCCAAACTCATTAAAATGGTTTTGAATAGACGTCTTTTCGGTGCTAGTTTATCCCTTTTTCGAATTGACTAGACTACCTTCGAAAAAGGTACCCCAACAAAGTCTTCTTTTATGCTTTTTCAGATTCTCTAAAAATGAAAAACCACCGAGCTTACCTCTCTGGGCTCGTGAAAAATACATTGAAGAGGGTTTCATCGTGTCTTGCTAATCACAGTTGCATCTCTGTGTCTTTAGCCTAATGCCAGCTCCATGTTGCTCTCAACTAAACCTTTGAATCATGCCTTATACACAAGCCTTGTAGCACTTTGCCTCTGCGACTTGACAACTTGACCCATGGAGGAATTTTCCCGAGTTTCCTTTCCCTACACATGTCTCCTTGATATGAGAATTAATGTGTTCCTTGCACTTGGAACTAGTATGCTTTGCGACACTCGTTCCTCCTTTGTAACGTAGCATTCTTTTATTCTTTTTCAAGCTCTTCAAAATATTGAAAAAGACAAAAAAATCAAATATACCCCAAAAAGAGGACGGGAAAAGTATTTTATTTTTATGACAACACAATGAGTCTCCCTTGGACAAAGCACATCCTTTTGTTTGTCATCAAGAATTGGGATTTAATATGACCTTAGTAATCTATTATTTCTACGTAGAGCTGTGTCCTCCTCCATTTGGTTATTCTTCCAAACATATGGAGAGTTTGCGTTGCCTCCTGCATCGTAGACTTATGTCAATGTCATGCTGCCTGAGCCTGATCATCAGTCGTGCTATTGTCCAAGGGAATTTTTACCCAACCTGAGTCGGACTTTCTGCAGTTTGTCTTTTGACCTCATGCCCGGCCATCCCCTTAAGTCCAATCAAGTCTTTCTTCAGAATCTATGAAGTTCTCTGCTTGATCACTGAGATCCTCTTGTTTGTTCCTCGACGAGCCGTCAGAGACCTCTGGGTAGTAAAGTTGTACACTCACATTACAATGCTACCCAAGTTTTGAAGATATTGAAGTTGTTTCTCGAGCTCTGAAGGCCTCATCTATAGCCATCATGCGTCATTTGGATTCTTGAAGATGGATACTATACATGTATATATTTTTATTTTGAGATGTAGATCTGTTGTGTATTTCTCGCGACTACACTTTATATAGTTATATGACATGGATCTGCAATGTATTTGATTGGAAACCATGATTTATTTCATCATGAGCATGGGTATGCCCACCTCGGTGAGACAATTATTATTTTTGCAGATGGCACCTCCCGAACTCTGGTCCCGGGTTCACTCGCTTCGTACGTTGGTGAAGATTTGTAATGTATTTAGGCCATCATATGCTCTTCTGACCTCATACATTAGGGGGCATTTGTTATAACCCTAAATTGCACCATATATGCATACCTGGTATTTGGCCCTCTTACTTACTATTTTTTCCAAGCCATCACTCAACAACTCTTCTTAAAAACCATATTTTTGAAGACGTACGCGCCCTGCACTATTACTGCCCGCATACACACACTTGATGAACTACTACAACCAGCGTACGTATGCTAGCTACACCATTACAACCCGTGTATACCCACAAATGTTACAAAAATTAAAAAGTTGAAAGGAATTCGTTGAGATTATGGGCTATTGGGTAGTTTTCCAACTGTCCCACCGCCTATAGCCCGTCACCCAACCGAATAACCATCCTTTTGTCATATAAAAGGAGCTGTTGGGGTCTCATTCCTGAGAGAAGCATAAGAACAATGAAACTCTACCCATTTCACATCCCCTCCTTGCCCCAATAATTTGCAGCCACCTTGTGAGTTTTGAGCCATAATTGTCCATTCTTGCCTTTTTCCTCCATTATAAGCCTATGCCATTTCCCTATAGAGACGTGTGAGAGGAGAAAGATACATGGAAGTGCAGTTGAAGCTTGGTGAAGAGGAGCCCAGACCAGGCTCGAGGAGCAGTCACCGATCTCATTGTAAGTAAACTTTGCGATATTAATAAAAGGAATACTTTTTCTATCCCGCAATATGATGTGTTCAATCTTTATGTTTGATTTATGTTTTATAACTGGAATCTAACCCACTAGTTCATATATGAGATACATGCTTGTAGTTTCTTGTTTGTCTTTTTGTGAATGCAGGTCATCCTTGGGAGGAGACTTGTAGTCGAGGAGCAATCGAATGCGAAAGGATCGACACTGGACATGGAGTTTAAGGTAGAGTTACCAAATCTTTTTACTTTGTATTTCTTGTGTGAATGTGAGGTATATTTGGGGTAGTATAAAGAGCAGGAGACTTTTAGACGGTTAGATCTTCCTACATGTTGAACCCTAGTGTAGTCCATAGGGGGGTTTTCCCTCTATAGAAATCAAGATTGTGGGATACTAAAGAGATTGGTTGTCAGGCCCATGAGAAATTCTCTTTGGGTGAGAGAATTGTTGGGAATTGTTTTCCCGAAGGTGCCAAACTACACCTACAGAGCTCTGAGACTTCCTGTCTGGCATGTTGCTGAATATATGGAAATCAAATGGGGCAACTGAAGGAATGTTGAACAGATACAGGACACATTTCCTGAGGTGGGACATGCATGTTGGGAATGAGGGACTGTATGTTGTCAGTTTGAGTTGGCACTTGCGAGAGAGTTCTTCCTATTGTTTGAGCTACATAAGCCTGGTTAAGAATTCCTTTACCCGAGTGGAGTTTAGTCCCAGCTCTGGGCCCACTACTGAGAGTTATGAGTAGCATGGTCTAAGGCTGTTAGGAACATGGAAGGTATGCACGTAGTTGGTGGTATTTCTATCAAAGATAAGTGTCAATTGCGTGTTAAATTGCATTATGCAACTTTATTTATGAATTTGATCTTATTGGTTTTTCCTATTAAATTTGCATGTTAAATCAGATGTTGACACTCGAGGAGAAATGGGTTCTTATGTTTCCAGGATGAAAATCTCCCGAAGTCCCAAACTCTGGAGTAAATCTAGACTGTTGGTCATCAGAGAAACGTGTCAACAGATTTTATAACCTTCAGAAGTTCGGAAATCCGACGAACTTTGGATAAAGGTGTGTTGGTGTGAAAAGTCTCAAAGCTCGGAGTCAATCTAGGCCATCCATTGTCAGGGACACGAGAACCGTGGATCTTCACTCTTTACGAGTCTGACATTTGGAAATTTGAGAGCCAATGTGCATTGGAGTTTCAGAACTATCGAAGCCCAGAGTTCTGGAGGGGATCCCAATCGTTTGTTGCAGGAGGAGTGAGAGTCGTCGATCTCAAATTTGATGTTCGAAGGTTCGAAGGTATTGTGTGTTGGAGTCACATGAACTCCTGAAGCCCAGAGCCCTGGAGCTCCTATTGACCGTAGATATCAATAAGGAGCATGGACCGTTGATTCTTGAACCCTTCATGGGTTTTCCACTTCGGTGTTCAAAGGAAGTGGATTTTTGTGCTGTAATATCCTTCGAATGCTGAAGCTCTAGAGCTAAAAAGAGCCAGAGTAGTTCACCAATTCAACGTTCGGGTGAATTGTGGTGTTGTGTTGATAAATCTTCCGAATCTCGAAGCTCCGGAGCACCGAAGTAACGAAGCTCTGGAGAAGCACCTGTTCAAAAGTTTTGCAATTCAACATTCGGGGGTTTTGGAATGTGTTGGGGGAGAAACCTCCAAAGCCCAAGGTTCCGAAGCATCGAAGTTCTGAAGCTCTGGAGAATCGCCTATCCGAGAGTTCACCAATTCAGAATTTGATGGTTTTGGAATGTGTTGGGGGAGAAGCCTCTGAAGCCCAAAGTTCCTTAGCGTCGGAGTCTCAAATCTCTAGAGAAGTGTCTATTCGAGAGTTATCCAATTCGGTGTTTGGGGGATTTGGAATGTATTGGGGGAGAAACCTCCAAACCACGAAGTTCCGAAGCATTGGAGTCCAGAAGCTCTAGGGAAGTGTCTGTTCGGGAGTTCGCCAATTCAGCGTTCGGGGGATTTGGAATGTGTTGGGGGAGAAACCTCTGAAGCCCGAAGTTTCGAAGCGTCGGAGTCCCAAATCTCTAAATAAGCACCTTTTAGGTAAGATCCTAGTTATATCTCTTGGTCACATGAGTTTTGGGCCAAAGTAAAGGGGCTAGTGCCCAAAAATTGATTTTAAGATAGAGAAGGGGCTTAGAGAAGGAGTCCACAGGTTTCTAATTTGTAGGGACCTACATTTGAGGGAAATAAAAAAGAGACTGTGTACATTATGAGAGGATCCAACATGGGTCTGAGAGCCAATTCGACTTCTGAAGAAGATCACCTGTACTAAGATTTCCCTCACAAAAGGGACAATTTTTCAAATAACCATAACTTTCTACTCAAGACTCATAATTGAGCATGGAAGTAGGTGCTGGAAAGGCCTTAGATAGTAGAATATAAATGTTCACCCATAAAATTTATATGGATAGTTGATTTCTTGGGAAATCATAAGAAATAATTCTGATGCAATATTGAATCATAATTGTTTATAATTTCACGAATTGTTAAATTAATTAGCCTAATAGGTTCTGTTGGCTGCACATTTTGCAGATTTAACAACATTTATAATCGAACAATATCAACAGCGAGTTCAGAGGGATGGAATATACATAGGGGGATTATAGCTAGTATAATGAGATTAGAAGGATGTATGTCAATGTGGGTAATGAAGGTACAAACTCAAATGGTCATGGAGAAGGAAAGGAAGAAATCATGAACTTGGTGGAGACCATTAAAATTTTGCAAAAGGATGTCCAAAGTTATAAAGCTGACGATGAGAGGCTTATGAAATCTAAGGAACAACAGAAAGACTTCGACATAAAGTTAAAGCAGAGCTTGGTCATAATAGAAAATAATATGGATAAGGAGAATGACTCAAGCAAATCATGAAGTCACAGGTCTCATTATGAGAGGAGAAGAGCAATAAGTGTTGTAGACATCACCATCACTCCCCAGGGCATTCCATTAGGAGAGCACACAATAGCTCAATTCCATCCCTCATCAAGAAACATAAGAGGAGTTATAGGGTGGATGAGATATAGTGATAAATGAACAAAATCAAGCCTCCTACTTTTGATGGTGAGCACAAGAAGGATAAAGATGCAGAGACATGGATGCCAGGCATGAGGAAGTATTTTCAATTGCATAATTACTCTTCACACACAGAAGGAAGAATTTCCATCTATCGACTCAAGGGAAAGGCATCCATGTGGTGGGACCAATTTGTGCAAGTGCAACACATTAATGAGAAAAATGTTACTTGGAAGGAATTCACGAGGTATTTTCAAAAGAAATACTTGACTAAGAGATACTATGAAAATAAAATGAAGGAGTTCTTTGAAGTCAAGCTTGGGAGTATGACCATAGATGAATATGAAAGAAGGTTTTTAGAGATGTTAAAGTATGTTTCTTTCATCAAGGAGGAGTCAGTCAATATTCATAGGTATTTGAGTGGGGTGACATCATTTATTAGTGACAAGATACAATATGATGATCCCAAAACATTGGAGGAGACCATAAGGCAAGCTAAATTCCTTTATGATCAACATAAAGGAAGACCAACTTTCCAAAAAGCTCGGGAAGACAAGAAGAAAAAAAAGATGGAAAAAAGGAAGAAGGGGACTAAGCCACCATTCTTTAGAAATAATCCTCAAGGACAACCAACTTCTAGATAACCCAAAATGATTGAGATAGCGGGGGGAAAGACCAAGGAAACCACCTATTCAATATTGGGGTTGTGGGGGAGATCATATGTATAGGGATTGTCCTTGCAGAGATGAAAAAGTGAGGAATTTTCACAATGTACACCAAGATGATACAATGGAGGACATGGGAAGAAATGTACCTAGGATCTATGCATCCCTGGACAACAAACAAGATGATTTTCAGTCACATATGATTGAAGTGGAAGGTAAGATCAACAACAAAACTATTTCTATTTTAATTGATTCAGGAGCTAGTCATAGCTATATAGATCCTAAGATGGTGGAAAGATTTCATTTTCCAAGAAGTAGATGTGGAAAATCTTGGTTGGTGCAGCTGGATACCAAAGCCAAAAGAAAAATTAATGAGATGGTTAAGGCATGTTCAATAGACATGAATGGACTAAGCACTAGGGCAGATTTGAACATCTTACCTTTAGGTTCCTATGTCTGTCTAATTTGTATGGATTTGTTGAATCAACACCATGATATCCTAGATTATTATAATAAGGAATTTACATGATGGGATGAGAAAGGGAACCTAAGGACAATATAGGGAATTCCTAGGGCAGTAACTTCCAGAGAAATTTTAGCATTGCAGCTGAAGAAACATTACAGAAAAGGGTGTCAAATGTTTTGCAACAAATATGGAAGAGACACCTAAATATAAGGTGAAAAATATTGAAGATTATGCATTCCTAAAAGAGTTTAAAGATGTATTTAAAGAAATCCCAGGATTACCCCCTAAAACAAATATTGATTTCTCCATCAATCTAATGCGTGGAGTAGCCCCAATATCCAAGGCCCCTTATAGGATGAGTACACCAGAATTAAAGGAATTTCAAATGCAACTTGAAGAGATTTTGAAGAAGTGGTATATACGCCCAAGTGTGTCACCTTGGGGTGACCTAATATTATTTGTGGAGAAAAAGGATGGAACGTTGAGACTTTGCATTGACTTCAGGCAGTTGAACAAGGTAACTGTGAATAATAAGTATCATTTTCCAATGATTGATGACCTCTTTGATCAGTTGAAAGATGCAAAAATATTCTCCAAGATTGATCTCAGGTCAGGTTATCATCAAGTAAGAATTAAAAAAGAAGACATAAAAAAGACTTCTTTCAGAACAAGGTATGGACATTATGAGTTCACAGTGGTGCCATTTGGGTTATCAAATGCACCAACTGTCTTCATGTGTTTAATTAATGGTATTTTCAAAGAATACTTAGATAAGTTTGTCATTGTATTTGTAGATGACATTCTTATATATTCTAAGTCAGAGGAAGAGTATGAACAACACTTGAGGATGGTGTTATAGGTATTAAGGGAGCATCAATTGTATGCCAAATTGAGCAAGTGTTCATTTTATCAGAAGCAAATTCATTATTTGGGACATATCATTTGAGAGGAACATATAGCAATGGATCTTGAAAATATTGAGGCCATTATAGGATGGTCATCACCAAATAATGTGACAGAGGTCAGATCATTCACAAGCCTTGCAGGCTACTATAGGAGATTTATTGAAGGATTCTCAAAGATTGCACACCTGATCACTTCCTTGGAAAAGAAGGAAGTGAAGTTTTAATGGACACTGGATTGCAAAAAGAGTTTCCAAGACTTGAAGTAGTTATTAACAAGTGCTCCAATACTAAGGATTGTTGATCCGAATGAAGACTTCATTGTATGCATTGATGCATGTAAATAAGGGCTTGGTGGAGTCCTCAGTCAAAATGGGTATGTTGTATGCTATGAATCAAAGAAGTTGAAGGAGCATGGAAGGAAATATGCTACTCATGATTTGGATTTGGAAGCCATAGTACATACCTTGAATATGTGGAGGCACTACCTCAAGGGGAAAAGGTTCGAGTTGAGGAAAGACCATAGTGGTATGAAATATTCATATGGACAACCAACTCTAAATGCCAAACAAAGCAGGTGGTTAGAATTTCTTAGTGACTATGACTTTGATATAAAACATATTAGAGGGAAAGAGAACAAGGTGGTTTATGCACTTAGAAGAAGAGTGCATGAGTTGCATGCTACAACCATTAACATGTACCAATCAGATTTGAAAGACATAATCTTAGAGGCTGCAAAATCAGATTCACAATAAATAGAAATAACAAAAAAATTACAAAAAGGTATTTTGCAACAGAAAACTGAAGACTATAAGCTAGGAAATGAGGAAATTCTCATGTACAGGGGAATAATTTATGTACCAAATTTCCAGGAATTGAAAAATCTGATATTGAGAGACATGCATAATGTACCTTATGTTGGGAACCCAGGTTATTAGAAAAATATTGCAGCTGTCAAGAGCCAATATTATTGGTCAGACATGAAGAAGAAGTTGTTGATTTTATTGCCAAATGTTTGGAGTGTAAAAGGGTCAAGGATGAGCATAGACAACCAACTGGTTTTCTACAACCATTACCTATTCTTGAGTGGAAATGGAAAGTTGTAAAAATGGATTTCATCACCAAACTTCCCAGAACAAACACGCATCATGATTCTATCCTGGTAGTGGTGGATAAGCTTACCAAAGCTTCCCATTTTGTTCCAGTAAATCTCACTCACAAGACAACCAACATTGCTGATATTTATATGAGAGAAGTTGCTTGACTGCATGGTATACCTAAGACAATTGTGTCTGACAGAGATCCAAAATTTACATCAAATATTTGGAAAGGATTATTTAAGGGATTTGAAACAAATTTGAATTTTAGCACAACTTATCATCCAAAATTAGATGGGAAAATAGAGAGGGTGAATCAAGTGATTGAGGATATGTTGAGGATGTATGTGATGGATAAACCATCAAAATGGGAAGACTACCTACACTTAGTATAGTTTACTTATAACAATGGGTACCAAACATCTCTAAAGATGAGCCCATTTGAGACATTTTATGGAAGAAGGTGCAACACACCAGTAAGCCGGGACAACCTAGCATATAGAGTAGTGGTTGGACCAAAATTATTCAGGGAAATGGAAGAGCAAATGTTGAAAATAAAACATAATTTAAAGGCTACTCAATACAAACATAAAAACTATGCTTATAAGGGCATAAATCACAGGGATTTTAAAGTGGGTGACCATGTATTCTTGAAATTAAAGGCCAACAAAAGTTCCCTAAAGTTGGGAAATTGTTCAAAGTTGGTAGCTCATTATTGTGGGTCATTTGAAATGCTAGAGAGGATTGGGCCTGTAGCATACATGCTTTCCTTTCCTGCATCAATGTCTATTCATAATGTATTCTATGTATCATTTCTAAAAAGGTATATACGTGATTCCAATCATGTCATTGATTGGAATGTGATTCGGGTGGAGCAAGAAGATGCCTTTCGAGTGCATTTGGTGTGCATACTGGACCAGAATATCAAGAAAATATGGAATTGATCCATAGAGCTAGTAAAGGTCCAATGGACCTAGTACGGTGTCGAAGATGCAACTTGGGAGCATGAGGATGCTATGCGGGCAAAATACCCGCATCTTTTTGAGGATTTTTGAAATTTTGGTTGTATATGTGTACGTATTTCAGTGAGGATAGTGCATAAATAAGGGGGAGGGGAATTTAATACCCTTAGGCTGGACACCAATTGTAAATGTAAATACAACTGTACTTAGGCTGTGAGCCGAGATGCAGAAAGAACAAGTATATCTGTAATATAAATGTAACTGTATTCACATGAAAATATTAATGAAAAATACATCGTTGCATGCAGACCAACCATGTAAAAGAGTATGGGGGACTAAAATCCACTAATTAGGGAAAGGGGGGCTAAATATTAAGGATAAGGGACTAAGCTAGGGATCTTAAGCTAAGAATGAATATTATATTAATATTCCTTAAAGTATAAGATATGGATAGTTATTTTTATCTTAAGTTTTAAATGATGGGACAAAGTGGGAAAAATTAGCTCTCAATGTGACAAGTGTCAAGTTGGTCACATGCATACAAAGAGCTTGAAATTAGTGCATTTCCTAGGCATTCCATCATTTCTCCATTTACGAGACTCACCGTACCTCTTTTTCATGAACAATGTTCATGTGCCTTACCCGAACTAGTACTAATCATGTACATGTTCCTATACTTAGTTAACTGAAGAGTTGGACCGAAGAAGTGGCTTGTCAGGCCCGTGGGATACTAAAGAGATGGGTTTTCATGCCCGTGAGAAATTACAATTCTCTCTTGGTGAGATAATTGCTGGGAATTGTTTTCTCGAAGGTGCCAAAGTGTAACTATAGGGCTCTGAGACTTCCTGTACATCATGTTGCTAAAGCCCCATAAAGGAAATGGGGAAGCCGAAGGACTGTTGAGCAGAGAAGGGGCACATTTCCTGGGGTGGGATAGGCATGTGGGGAATGAGGGACTGTAGGCTGTCAATTTGAGTTGGCACCTGTGAGATATTTCTTCATGTTGTATGAGCTACATCATTCTGGTTAAGAATTCCTTTACTCGGGTGGAGTTTAGTCTCATCTTTGGAGTGACCCACTGCTGAGAGTTTTGAGCAACATGGTATAAGGATGGGAGGAATGTGGAAGGTCTGCACGCATTTGGTGGTATTTCTATCAAATATAAGTGCCAATTGTGTGTTAAATTACATGCTGCAACTTTATTTATGCATTTGTTCTTATGGGTTTTTCTTGTGTATGCTCCATGTGTATTTCCATTATTGTCATGTATAAAACTGTGTATTTTCATAGTATGTGTATGCTTTAAATTCGTATACAGTTTGAAAAATTATTTCACGTGGCATAACCTAGCACTAGGGTGCCTGTGGATGCTACATTTTACGTTGAAACCCTAATGGGAGAAAACCGCAAAATAATTGTTTCATAAACTCTTGTAAGAACCAACCTATAGTTAAAAATATTGTAGGAACCAACCCGCATGAGACACCACTCTCCTCTTATTGAGAACCAACTCAGAAATAATGTTTACATGAACCAACCTGTTGGAGACACCAATCCCCTTAGCTCAGCACCAACTCAACAATTCTTATAAGCATCAACCTACCACAACAATTTTGGTAGGCACCAAATTGCAAAAGACACTAATCTCCTTCCTTGCACCACCTTACCGCCCTGAAAATACTTATATTCCTTAATTTATTCAGACAGTTCTCTTGATTTATCCATCATGCTTCATCTCTTACAAGTATTTCATATCTGCATTATCCTACTTTCAGTTCTGCAATTTCTGAATTCCTTACTTTCTTCCATCACACCACACTCTCTTACGAGCCTCAGAACCCAAGCTCTCTAATTCTCACATGCCTTATCTTCAACCACACCTCACATTCACAATGATTATGGATTTGTTACTTATAGAGAACTCTCATGGGTATATCCTCATGGAATCATCTTCAACAAGTCGGCTCTAGGTCCCTCTATTCTCCATCAATTCGGGTTGCAAGACTCCCTCAAAATCCAACACTAACAACTTTCATTTCATGAAATATTCTTGTAGATGAAACAACACAAATTTGACTCTCAATATCCATTGGATCTAATCCTAGACTCAATATTTTTCATAGTTTTACTTGCTATCCATCAGAATACTCAACATACCCCTGACACTGAACAACCGCTAGATCAAATCAACATTCAAAGTCAACTGTTGATCTATTCACCATATATCAGGACCACCAGGTTAATGGGATATCGGTCCCCTGAGATTTTAACTCTACGCCCACAACTTGTTTTTTCCAATTCGATATATTAGGATATTGGGCTCACGGTCCCCTGGGACTTCAATCTTACACCTTTGACCTGAATCACATAACAACCATTAGATCATATCTCCATTTGATCTTGACCATCGATCTAGTTCCTTGGATCTTCAAATATGCAACACTCCTCTATTTCACAGATATCCAATATGATGATGTAGTCTTCGAGACATGTGGCTCAATCATTGTGCTACACGTCACACTGACATGGTAGTTGATGTATCACTTACGTAGAAGCTAACCTGATCTCCACGTGGGATTTATCTACATGACAATTATCTCCCATCTCTCTCACTACTCATGAGATGGTTAGGTGGGACCCACAACAATATACAATTTATATTTCATCTCACCTATTCGCCAACCTACGACCTAGATTTCTCCTCAGAGCTCCTCATCATTGAAGTGCTTTTGCTTCACAATTCACTCTGACCATTCGTTCTTTGATGGAAGATGGAGATCTACTTGTTGCTCCAACTCAACGACTGATATGATTTCCTAAAGATATTTATTCCCAACTAGGTTCACAATAGATCTAGGATTGTTATTTCGTTTGGCCCATTCTTAGATCAATGGTTGTCACTAGCTCTCAGAGTCCTTAATCATTGGAGTGTATTCACTATAGGTATCACAATCTACTCTGACTAGAGCCTCTCTGATGAATGAAAAATATATGATTGTTGTGACATTTTCAATGGCTAAGATTTGATATGATAACCTAAAGGTTTCCATGCCCAGCTAGGGCCCACTTTTGTTTCACACAATCAAAATATGACATGTTCCACCCTTCAAGACATGCTAGCTTCCACGCTGGCATCCTCTTTACTTTGACTACTAAGCTGTCACAATATGTCATCCAAACATCACTCTCCTTTCTAAAAATAGATCATCATGGATACAATGGATGAGGAGGATCCTCCAATAGATCTATGGTCCTCGGACCTTCTCATTGTCAGGCTTCGTTCTCAATCCTTCCTCCTAGACCTTCGATGGCCTTCCTTTCGACTAGCCTAAAAATTGCATGAATGGTCTAGATTTGTTCATTATGCCGAATCAACGACGTATCCTATTGACTTAGAGCTTTTCCCATAGGAGTTCCATTACAAATTCATGGTAATGGTCCAATTTATAACTTATCCATTTCAGGGCTTCAACACTTTTCCGATCTCCTTCCTATCACCTTCTTTCATAGGGTAGACACACAAATCTATCAAGAGTTCGTCAAAACATAGTTATTTTGTGCACATAGGCTCATCAACACTCGGGCAAATTCTTCCTCTGTCTAGATGGTCCGATCCCTAGACCTGTCATTTGTAGGGACTTACAACTCATGGTCTCCCCCTATTATTGAAAACAATTAGTCTCACCCTACCTATGACATCCATGGTTGTCACAGTCTTTGACATCAATGAAAACATAATCAAACAATCTTCTCCTTTGTCATTAATGGAAACACATTTTTAAACTCTGCGAGTCTATGCAAGTCTCCCTATGTCTTTTTACTCTCCTCCTTTGACATCAATGGAAAAGGGATAATATATTCCCCCTTACACTATTCTCTTCATCATCTACTCCCATGAGCTTGTGCTTCTCCATGAATCTTTCTAAAGTAACTACCCCTATGAATGTGTTTGGTTTTTTTTTGAGTTATTGTATCACTTCCTTATTTATGTACTCTCCCCCTGAGTTTTTTTTTTTTTTTTAAGCTCCCAAAACATTTCAGTTGAAGCAACTATTCCTTAATTTTACATTGTTATGTCCCCCATATTCCGTATGATATCCTCCAATGTATCTTTTGGATGTGGTTTTTTAAATTTGTTTACATTTTTTTCTTTTGTTGGCACATATTCTAGCTTTACAACTTGGTTTTGAACTTGTTCTCTTAGAAAATGGTACTTGACAAGTATGTGTTTTGTTTTTGAATGCATGGCAGGGTTCTTAGAAATGATTATTGCACCAATGTTATCACATATCACAGAGATCGGTTGTTTGTAATCAATCTAAATGTCTTGTAAGGTATGATGTATCCAAAGAATTTGTGTGCAAAAGGATGTTGTTGCAATGTATTTAACTTTTGCAGTTGATAGATAGATTGATGACTACTTTTTGCTTAGCTAGGAACCTAGGAAATTTCCTACAAATAATGCACCTCTACTTGTGCTTTTTTGGTCATCTACATATCCTTCCCAATCAACACCAGTGTATTCTTTCAAGGTAAAATATTCACCTTTTGGATACCACAATTCATAGTCCAAAGTACCCTTCAAATATATGAATATTCTCTTGACTTCCTATATATGGGATTCTTTTGGTGCAGATTGAAACCTTGCCACAATTGCAAATTCCTACATCACATCTGGCCTTGAATCCATTACATACAACAAACTTACAATCATAGACCTATACAATTTTTTATCTGCTTCTATGGATTCATCATCTTTGTTGAGCTTCCATCCTGTGGTCATAGGGGTGCTAATTGGTTTGCAATCCTCCATTTTGAAATTATTGAGCATCTCCTTAATGTACTTCATTTTAGATATAAATACACGTTTGTTTGATTGAGAGATATGTAGTCCTAAGAATAATGATATCTCTCCCAACATTGACATCTCAAATTCACTTTGCATTTTTTCAACATTTGTTTTTCTTAGCTTGTCAACATTACTTCCAAATATTATATCATCCACATAGATAACAATTATTATCATGCATTTTCCCTCCTTTTTAATGTATATGTTGTTGTCTGCAACTCCTCTTTTAAATTCTTTCTGTTGTAAATGCTTGTCCAGTCTGGATTACCAAGATCTAGAGCATTGCTTTAGGCCATAGAGGGATTTCTTGATTTTACACACATAATCTCCATCTTTTGATAACTAAAATCCTTTAGGTTGTTCAATGTATACTTCTTCCTCTACGTTTCAATTTAGCAATGTTGATTTAACACCCATTTGATAAATTTTAAAGTTCTTGTAGCAAGAAAATACTAAAAACATCATGATTGCTTCCAATCTTGCTACAGGAGCAATTTTCTTCAAAATCAACTCCTTCAATTTGAGCATATAACTTGCATACCAATCTTTCTTTGTTTCTCACTACCTATCCATTTTCATTTTGTTTATTCCTGAAAACCCATTTAATGCCTATTACATTTTTATCCTTGGGTCTAGGAACAAGATCCTAGGTTTGGTTCTTTTCAATTTAGTCCAATTCATCATTCATGGAATTAATCCAATGTTTATATTGGTTAGCTTCTTAAAATTTATTGTTGCATTTTTATATTCTTTACAATGAAATTCTAGTTGAGGTGGATCGACTAATAGTCAAAGTCGAATGTATTGACAACAAGTTGAAGGTCGAGGTGGTTTGAAAGGGTAAAGTCGAAGTCAAAGATATCAACAACAAGTCGAAGGTCGAAGTGGTTCAGTCGAGTAAAGTCGAATTCAAATATATAAACAACAGGCCGAAGAGGTCAACCAGAAAGAGGTTGACAGAAGGAGGTGTGAAAAATGACTGAGGACTGAATGAAGGCTGACTGGTAGTTGACTGTAACAAAATCCTGAGATTCACGAGATTTGTAGCCAATGATCTGCATGGATCTGTAACCATTTTTGGGTTATTTTATTTAGGTTTTTTCCTACTGTAAAGCCTATAAAGAAGGCATATTTTAAAGTTGTAAAGGTTAATCAATAACCGTAGAATAGCCAATCTTTAGAGGTTGTTGGCCATGCAGATGTAAGCCAAATTGGCTACAGGGTTGTTCTTGTGTAAAGTAAGAAGGTATGGTGTCGATTGTGTCTTATGCGTAGACTATGGTTATGCATGTAACCTTTTATTTTGAATGAATAAGACAACAAGAGAGAAAGGCGCTCAAGGAATGTTGATTTTCCTGTTTGGGTTTCGAGGGTAAAATATCTATGTACTATGTGTTTGATTTGTCATTTACTTTCTTGTTTAAATATTTCTTCCTCTCTTCTGCTAGGTTTAGTGTGGAAATGTTCCTCATTTCCTAACATGTGGTATCAGATCTTGGTTTAAAAATCTTTGACCTGAGCTAAAACCTAGGTTCAATGAGAGTCATAGGTTGAAAATATTTAAAGATTGTGTTAAAGAATGGCGAGCAACTCAAGAATAGAGATAAAAAAATTCAATGGCCATAATTTTGAGCTTTGGAAGCTTGAAATTAAAGATATCCTTTTATATCGAGAACAATGGGAAATAGTCTATCCAGGTACCATTCTGACAGGTATGTCAATGGATGAATGGGAGAAACTTAGGAGAAGGGAAAGGAGTACAATTCGACTTTGTCTTGCAGATTTGGTACTGCTGAATGTCTCTAGTGAAGATTCACACAAGAAGTTGCGGGACAAGTTTGGAAGCTTGTACCAGTCGAAATCCCTGGTAAATAAGTTGCTTCTCATAAAGAAACTGTATCTTCTGAGGACGAGTGAGGGAAATTTAGTGACTGAGAATTTAAATGCGTTTAATACCATTATAAGTGAGTTATCTTTCGTGGATATTAAAATCATTGAGGAGGAGAAATGTGTTAGCCTATTATGTTCTTTGTCATACTCCTGGGATAGCTTAGTTGTGTCTATAGGGATAAATTCAACCACATTAGCGCTAGAAGACGTGGTTGCATCTCTACTGTTAGAATAAATGAGAAGGAAGAACATGGAAGGATAGACAAAAGATGCATTAGTGGTGAGAAGTCGACTAATTGATATAGATAAAGGTAAATTCTCCAGTAGAAATTCTAAGTCGAAGGGTAGATCTAAATCCCTTGTTCAATCGACGGGAAGATGTTGGAAATGCGGTAAAGTTGGGAATTACAAAAGGGACTGAAAGTCCAAGGAAATGGAATTCAGTATAGGATTTGATGAGAAGCAGTCGACTGAGAGAAAGATGACTCTAGATAAGGGATGTGATGTGTACCTGGTGTCGACCAGTACACAGTTATATTAAGATGTTTGGTTGATCGACTCAAGAGAATCCTATCATATGACACCAGATAGAGAAAGGTTATGTGAATATGAACAATATGAAGGAAGAGATTTGTTCTTGGGGGATGACTCGACAACCACAATTGTTGAATGAGGAAGAGTTCGACTGATACTATAGGATGGAAGGAGTAGAACCCTTCTAGGTGTGTTACATATTCTGGTTTTGGAAAGAAACCTGATATATGTTAGCAATATGAGTGATGCAGGGGTGCACACTCTATTTCATAAGGATACATGCAAGATGGTTAGAGGTGTGATGGTATTAATGAAAGGAGTTTGGATCGAAACTATGTAAAATTTATTATAGAATGCCAACTTGAATGGATGCAACACCATTGATGTTCCTGAAGTTGACTCGACTTCGAATCGACTAGGGCTTAGTCGATTCAAACTGAATTGAAAATTCATCATAAAGTTGACCCGACATATTGGATAAAAAATACTTCGAGCTATGCAAAACAAAGGCATGGTTTAAGATTTTCTTGAATGTAATTTAGAAGTTTAATTTTGTGAACATTGCATATATGGAAAACAAATTCGGGTGAGGTTCCCATCTGGAGCGACAAGGGAAAAGGGGATTCTAGAGTTGGTTAATAGTGATGTGTTTGGCTCTGTTTGAGTGCCTTCACTTGGTGGATCCATGTATTATGTCCCCTTCATAGATGATTTTTCCAGAAAGACATGGATATAATATTTCTTAAGGAAGAAAGCAGAGGTTTTCAAGAAATTCAAAAAATTTAAATCTCTTTTAGAAAACTAGACAGATAAGAAGATTAAGGTACTGAGAATTGACAACGATGGTGAATTGTGTGGAAAGGAATTTGATCAGTTCTGTAATCATTGTGGCATAGTGTAATATCCCTCGACCGAACCCAATTGTAAATGTAATATAAGTAAGCTGGTGAGTTGTTTTGACATCAATTGTTAATGCGCGTCATGTGGCATAGTGCACACATTAACTACACAGTAAAATGATGTAGTATGCACATTCCTGGATACTGCGTGAAGTAACTAAAGTGCGCACAATATGGAGGACAACGAGCCTCGTGTATATGATATGTGTTATAGGCTAGTGAGCCAGTTATTATAATCCGAGATGCTTATGTTTTGGTATTAGGCCGGAACACCTGGATGTCAAAGGCCAATGCGCCTATTTTGTACATGACTCATGATTAATATAAAATACATCGTTGCGTGTAGATCGACCACGATAAAAGAGATTGGGGACTAAACTTCACCAGTTAGGGAAAGGGAGGGCCAACAGTCAAGGGAATATTATATTAATATTTCCTAAAAGTATAAAGTATGGATAATTATTTTATCCTAAGTTCTAAAGTTGGGGACAAGTGGACCAAAGTAACTTCCGATATGACAAGTTTCCAGTTGGGGACATGCATTCATATCATGGGGCACTTAGCTCATTTGGTCACTTTTCACAGGGATTTTTCTTATGAGCAACTTGACCATCATTCAGACAATCACTTCCACAAGGAGTTCCATAGTGATTCCTTCCTTCACTTAGTTATCCAGTCAATGATTCCATGACCATTTTCACTCAAGCATTCCATTATCCTTGAGACAACCATTTCACCATTTCTGAGCTTGTTCCCATAGCCTTTTTCAGTTGGTGTACCTAGTTCGCTTGGAGCGGGATTGAAGAAGCAGGTTTTTAGGCCCGTGAGAAATTCTCTAAGCGAGAGAATTGTTGGGGATTGATTCTTGAAGGTCATAAACTACAGCTACAACACTCTGAGACTTTCGGTCCGACCTGTTGTTGAAGCCCTGCAAGGGAATTGGGGTAGCCAAGGGACTGTTGAGCAGAGAAGGGGCACACTTCCTTGGGTGGGAAAAGCATGTGGGGAATGAGAGGCTGTAGGTTGTTAGTTGAGTGAGAACCTAAGACAGAGTCTTTCCTGTTGTCCATGAGCCTTAGCCTAGTTAGGAACCCTTTACCCTGGGTGGAGTTTAGTCCTAGCTCATGGGTGACTCACTGTTGAGAGTGATGAATAGTGTAGTCTAATGTTGGGAGGTTCGTGGACGGTCTGTATGCAGTTGGTGACAATATTTCCAAGATAAGTACCAATCATATGATATAATGATATGCTTCTTTGTTATTTACATGCTTTTGTTACGGTTTATCATATATGTGATTATAATTGCCTGTATGTTTATGGGTAATTCCATGTATATGCTGCATATCTATGGTTACTATTATTTCAGTATAAAGTCGTATATTACAGAATGTAATGGTTTGTTTATGTTTATATGTAAATATTCTGCAAGAGTACTATATGTACGTGTTTAATTTGCATGCAATTTTAAGAGAAATTTTATGTGTCATAGCTCAGTCGATTACTGAGTATGTTACCGTATGATCCATAGTAAGAGAACGAAAGTGTTCCCTAGAGTAGCATGGTCCGGCCTGTAAGGCAGGGGATGTTACCAATTGGTGTCAGAGCATGAGAGATTTCTCTGGAGTGGTGACCTCGGCCTGCGGGTGTCCGGGGGAATGTTACAAATTGGTATTAGAGCTTCATTTCAGTTGAAGGGGCCAGAGGGGTTCATTTGAAGCGAATATTCACATAAGAGTAACTTCGAAGTGACCTAAAATTCGAGTCATGGAGCGTCCATGGAAAATGTTGGTGTGCCAGTGTGCGCAATAAATTGTGGTACCGTGCAGAATATTATTATGTGCGGATGCATGCACAGAATTTAGCCCTGTGCGGTGAGCACGTACATAGTAATGTGCACATGGGGTGCGCAAGTATTGCTTAACACAGAAGAGTTTTGTTGGTATGCGCATAGTATGAGTATAATTTGTCTCGTGATAGTGTGTTCAGTAGTGCACGTAGATAATTGTGCGCGATAGAATATGTTGAACTTTGACATGGTGCAATGCATGGGGTGAAATTCATGTGGAGTATCGGTGCACAATACCAAAACTGTGCGCAATGGACATTGGTGCACAATGAAAAAGTAGTGCGTGCAAGTTGTGGGTGCGACAGAGAAGAAATGCACAGTAGATATAGGTGCGCGAAAAAGCATTTTACTTTGAGATGTTGCTATGAACGTTAAATATAAAGGTACAGGTCGAAGTTTAGTGTGCGTGAAGTTGCTTGGAAGGCGATGCGTCTGAGTTTAAATTGCAAAAAAAACACACACACACACACACAACCGCATCGTAGCATTAATTAAAAAAAATTCCGAGTTTTATTTTTCCTCCGATTCAGACAGATGAAAGCGGAATATAAGCTTACAAGAAAAACATACCATAAAAGAAAACAAGATTCATAACACCACTAGATAGAATTTTGTAATAAACAGTCCAAAATTCGTTTCTGTATTTATATAATCGTATTAATCACAAAATTACAAAAGGGGGATGACAACAGTTAGCCTGTTGTAAAAAAGGGTCATTTAAGAACATGCCTATCATCTATGGTACTCCTTATCTCCGCTACCAGCTGTTCAAAAATTCATTGAAACATGCTTAATTTTAGTTGAAGACTCACTTCAACTTAGCGATCTTCTCCTTTAAAGAAGAATCTAACCAGACCGATTGATTCTCTCTGACACTTTTGGCCGCCTCAACCGTGGATTCCTCCTTCTTCTACCACTTGCTCCTTTTCTTCTTCGCGGATGGGCTATTGATGACTAAATCCTTCATAGTGGGATTCAACCTAACTTCCAACAACGAGTGTATAGCTGACTCTGTGTGGAATTTAGTTGCTAGAATGTGCACAAGGACCCTTTCCTCCTTATTCACAGGAAAGTCTAGCATGTTGCCCGAATAACCAGTCTCACTCGATTTAGCCTTGTCCATGTATCTTAGGTTGTGGATACCGAAATGTTTTTACAGAAAGTAGAAAGTCGAGTAGTTTGGAGATTACTTCGGTTATGGTTACACATATACCTTCATACTGGAGGATTAATAGTTATATAATTCCAATTATGAAGCACAAAGGGATTACGTACAAGAGCACTAGGTTTCCATGCTCAGCTAATCCATTTCGAATGATTAGCATTTGAGTTCATTACATGGTGACCTTTAGCTGATGTCACATGGCTGCGAAGTACCAAACGAGTGAATTAGGGTGATCTGACTAGCCTCACCCACTCCACGAGTGGTGTATTTGACATGTTGAGACACGTGATACCGCGTCTTGGCGAAGTGGTTTTGGAAAACCACCTTCTTGCACAGATGTATCTCTTAAGGCACTGCGTGTCTATGTTTTCAAGACTTGGGTCTTATCTAGAATTTTCATGGTGATAACACCAGGAAATCGAGAGAGATAATTATGATGTATATACTGAACCAAAATGGTGCATATTTTTATGAATTATTGAATTGTTAGCCTGACAAGTTTCGATGGCTGCATGTTTTGCAGAATTAACAACTAGATAAGATATGACCAGTGTGAAGTCCATAAGAATGGAAGAAGCACAAGGAAATTACAGTCAGAAAGATGAGAGCAGAGGGGTGGATGTCCATTTGGGCATCGAAGGAACGAACTCCAACAGACATGGAGAAGAAAGGAATGAAAATATGAATATGGCTGAGACCATTAAGAATTTGAAGAAGGATGTCCAAAGCCATAAAGCTAATAATGAAAGGCTTATGAAAGCCAAAGAGCAACATGATGACTTCAACATTAAGTTATTGGAGGTTTTGAACAAAATAGAAAAGAAATTTGTTAAGGAGAGTGGCTCAAGTAAATCTAGGAGTCACAAGCCTTCAGAGGAGAAAAGAAAAGAAAAAAGTGCTAGTAGACATCACCATCATTCCCCAAATAATTCCAATAAGAGAGTAGGAAACAACTTGAGTCTATCCCTTGTCAGAAGGTATAAGAGATCTCGGGTGGATGAGCTACGAGGAGAAATGAACAAAATCAAACCTCCTACATTTTATGGGGAGCACAAGAAGGATGAAGATGTTGAAACATGGTTGTTGGGCATGAGAAATTATTTTCAATTGCATAATTATTCTTCTCATGCAGAAGGTAGAATTTCTATCTATCAACTCAAAGGAAAGGCGTCCATGTGGTGGGATCAACTTGTGTAGGTGCAACACATTGTATAGAAAAGTGTTACTTGGAGGGAATTTAAGAAGTATTTTGAGAAGAAGTACTTGACTAAGAGATACTATGACAAGAAAATGAAAGAGTTCTTTGAACTCAAGATTGGAAGTATGACCATAGATGAATATGAGAGAAGGTTTTTGGAACTACTGAAGTATGTCTCTTTCATCAAGGATGAGACAGTCAAAATTCAAAGGTATTTGAGTGGATTTCCATTGTTCATCAGTCAAAAAATATAGTATGATGATCCCAAGACATTAGAAGAGACCATAAGGCGAGCTAAATGCCTATAGGATCATCATAAAGCAAGGCCAGATTTCCAAAAGGCTTGGGAAGACAATAAGAAATTCAAGATGGATCAGAGGAAGAAGGGGGCTAAGCCACCATTCTTGAGAAATAACCCACAAGGATAGAAAGCGCCTAAAGAACCCAGAATGATTGACATAGGGAGTCAAGGGCCAAGGCAACCACCTATGCAATGTTGGGGTTGTAAAGTGGACCATAGGTTCAGAGATTGTCCTCACAGAGGTGAAAAAGGAAGGGTTGTTCACAATGTACAACAAGATGAAACAATGGAGGACATGGGGAAATATGTGCCAAGGATTTATGCATCCCTAGACAACAAGCAAGCAGAGTATCAGTCCCACATTATTGAAGTGGAAGGTATGATCAACAACCAAACCATTGCTATTTTAATTGATTCAAGAGCTAGTCATAGTTATATATACCCTAAGATAGTGGAAAGTTTGCAACTGCCAAGAAGCAAACATGAGAAATCCTGGTTGGTGCAACTGGCTATAGGAGTTAAAAGAAAAGTTAATGAGATGGTTAAGTCATGCCTCATAGACATGAATGGACTGAACACCAAGGTAGATTTAAACATCTCGCCTTTAGGTTCCTATGACTGTATAATTGGGATGGATTGGTTGGACCAACATCACACTCTCTTAAACTATCACAACAAAGCATTTACTTGCCTGGATGAGGAAGGGAAACTAAGGAAAGTACAGGGAATTCCCAGGGAAATAATCATTAGAGACATTTCAGCATTGCAGCTGAAGAAATGTTACAGAAAAGGGTGTCAATTAATGGCAGCTCATTTGGCAGAGAGACCTAGAGATAAGGTGCCAAATTTGGAAGATTATGCAGTCCTGGAAGATTTTGAAGATGTGTTCAAGGAGGTACCCGGACTACCCCCAAGGAGAGATATTGATTTCTCTATAAATTTAATGCCTGGAGTAACGCCAATATCAAAGACTCTTTACAGAATGAGTACACTAGAATTGAAGGAGTTGCAAATGCAGCTTGAAGAACTTATGAAGAAGGGGTATATATGCCCAAGCGTGTTTCCTTGGGGTGCCCCAGTCTTGTTTGTGAGAAAGAAATATGGACCACTAAGATTGTGCATTGACTTTAGATAGTTGAATAAAGTGACTGTTAAGAACAAGCATCCTCTGCCAAGGATTGATGATCTCTTTGATCAATTGAAGGATGCAAATATATTTTCAAAGATAGATATCAGATCAAGATACCATCAGGTAAGGATTAAAGAAGAATATATCAGCAAGACCACCTTCAGGACAAGGTATGGTCATTATGAGTTCACAGTGGTGCCATTTGGGTTGTCAAATGCACCAGTTGTTTTCATGTGCTTAATGAATGGTGTTTTTGAGAGTATTTGGACAAGTTCGTCATTGTCTTTTTGGATGACATTCTTATATATTCCAAGTCAGAGGAAGAGCATGAACATCATTTGAGGATGGTGTTGCCAGTATTAAGGGAACATCAGTTGTATTCCAAATTGAGAAAGTGCTCATTTTATCATAAACAAATTCATTATTTGGGGCATATCATTTCAAAGGATGGGATAACAGTGAGTCCTAAAAATATTGAGGAAATTAGAGAATGGTCAGCACTGAATAATGTGACAGAGGTTAGATCATTCATGGGTCTTGCAGGCTACTATAGAAGATTTATTGAAGGATTCTCAAATATTTCTCACCCAATCACTTCTTTCCAAATAAAGAGAGTGAAGTTTCAGTGGACATTGGATTGTGAGGAGAGTTTCCAACACTTGAAACAATTATTGACAAGTGCTCCAATATTAAGGATCACAGACCTAGATGAAGACTTCATTGTATGCACCGATGCATGTAATGAAGGAATTGGTGAATTCATCAATCAAAATAGGTTTGTCATATGTTATGAATCAAGAAAGTTGAAGGATCATGAAAGAAACTATGCCACTCATGATTTGGAGTTGGAAACCATAGTGCACGCCTTGAGGAAATGGAGACACTACCTCATGGGAAAGAGGTTTGAGATAAGAACAGACCACAATGGACTAAAATATTTATTTGATCAGCCAAATCTAAATGCTAGGCAAAGAATATGGTTAGAATTTCTAGGCAAATATGACTTTGATATAAAGCATATCAAGGGGAAAGAGAATACAATGGCTGATGCACTCAGCAAGAGGGTGCATGAATTACATGCTACAACTATTCACATGTATCAGACTGATATTAAAAGAAAAATTATGGAGGCTGCAAATGCAGATCCACAATACAGAGAATTGGTAGCAATGCTACAACAGGGTAAGATGCCACAAAAGGTGGATAATTATAATTTGGGAATAGATGGAATACTATTGCGCAAGAACAAAATTTTTGTTCCAAATGTCCAGGACTTGAAATGTATGATTTTGCATGAAATGCATAATGTTCCTTATGTAGGGCACCCTGGATATCAGAAAACCGTGGCAGCGATCAAGAGCCATTACTTTTGGCCAGGTATGAAGAGAGAGATCACCGAGTACATCACTAGATGTATGGAATGCCAGAAAGTTAAAGTTGAGAATAAGCACCCAGCAGGGTTGCTGCAACCTTTAACCATTCCTGAATGGAAGTGTGACAATAGAATTTATTATGGGATTGCCTAGAACATGAAATTTGCATGATTCGATCATGGTGGTGGTGGTGGGCAAGCTTACGAAAGATGCCCATTTTATTCCACTGAAAACTTCTCACAAGGAAACAAATGTTGCTGATATTTTTATGAAGGAAGTGGCACGATTGCACATAATTCCTAAAACAATTGTGTCCGATAGAGACCCGAAATTCACCTCAAATTTCTGGAAAAGATTGTTCAAAGGATTCAAGACGAGTCTAAACTTTAGTACATCTTATCATCCTGAGTATGATGGATAGACAAAGAGGGTGAACAGAGTGATAGAAGATATACTGAGAATGTATGTGATGGACAAACCATCAAAATGGGAAGACTACCTACACTTGGTAGAATTCGCTTACAACAATGGGTACCAGACATCATTGAAGATGAGCCCATTTGAAGCACTTTATGAAATAAAGTGAAATACTCTAGTAAGTTGGGATACTCCAACTGATAGGACAGTAGTTGGGCCAGATTTTCTCAGGGAGATGGAGGACCAAATGCTAAAAATTAAGAAGAATTTAAAAAATGCCCAAGACAGAAAGAAAAGTTATGCCGATAAGAACAAAACCCACATACAATTCAAAGTGGGTGATCATGTTTTCCTGAAAGTGAAATCTAACAAGAGTTCCATGAAGCTGGGAAGCTATGCCAAGTTGGAAGCCAGATTTTGTGGGCCATTTGAAATCCTAGAGAGGATTGGTCCAGTTGCTTATATGATTGCATTGCCTGCATCTATGTCTATTTATAATGTCTTCCATGTATCATTTCTAAAGAAATATATACCTAATGCTAATCATGTTATTGACTGGAATGTGATTCAGGTGGAGCAAGAAGGTGCTTTTCAAGTGCATCCGGTGCGCATTTTGGACCGGAAAGTCAAACAACTCTGGAATCGAGCCATAGGGCTTGTAAAGGTTCAATGGACCTGGTACGATATTGAGGACGCTACTTGGGAGCATGAAGATGCAATGCGGACAAAATACCCACATCTTTTTGAAGATTTTTGAAAACTCTATTGTATATGGGTGTATGATGCACTGAGGACAGTGCATAAATAAGGGGAGGGGATTGTAATATCCCTCGGCTGAACCCAATTGTAAATGTAATATAAGTAAGCTGGTGAGCTGTTTTGACATCAATTGGTAATGCACGTCATGTGGCATAGTGCACACATTATCTGTGTAGTAAAATGATGTAGTATTCACATTCCCGGATACCGCGCGCAGTAACTAAAGTGCGCGCAGTATGGAGGACATCGAGCACCGTGTATATGATATGTGTTATAGGTTGGTGAGACAGTTATTATAATATGGGATGCTTATGTTTTGGTATTAGGCCAGAACGCCTGGATGTCAAAGGCCAATGCACCTATTTTGTACATAACTCATGATTAATATAAAATAGATTGTTGTGCACAGACTGACCACGATAAAAGAGATGGGGGACTGAACTTCACCAGTTAGGGAAAGGGAGGGCCAAAAGTCAAGGGAATATTATATTAATATTTCCTAAAAGTATAAAGTATGGATAATTATTTTATCCTAAGTTCTAAAGTTGGGGACAAGTGGACCAAAGTAACTTCTGATATGACAAGTGTCCAGTTGGAGACATGCATTCATATCATGGGGGACTTAGCTCATTTGATCACTTTTCACGGGGATTTTTTTTACGAGCATCTTGACCATCATTCAGACAATCACTTCCACAAGGAGTTCCACAGTGATTCCTTCCTTCACTCAATTATCCAGTCAATGATTCCATGACCATTTTCACTCACGCATTCCATTATCCTTGAGACAACCATTTCACCATTTCTGAGCCTGTTCCCATAGCCTTTTCCAGTTGGTGTACCTGGCTTGATTGGAGCGGGATTGAAGAAGCGGGTTTTCAGGCCCGTGAGCAGTTCTCTGAGCGAGAGAATTGTTGGGGATTGATTCCCGAAGGTGCTAAACTGCAGCTACAATGCTCTGAGACTTCCGGTTCGGCCTGTTGCTGAAGCCCTGGAAGGGAAGTGGGGTAGCCGAGGGACTTTTGAGCAGAGAAGGGGCACACTTCTTGGGTGGGACAGAAATGTGGGGAATGAGAGGTTGTAGGCTGTTAGTTGAGTGAGCACCTGAGACAGAGTCTTTCCTATTGTCCATGATCCTTAGCCTGGTTAGGAACCCTTTACCCTGGGTGGAGTTCAATCTCAGCTCGGGGGTGACTCACTGTTGAGAGTGATGAACAGTGTAGTCTAAGGCTGGGAGGTTCATGGACGGTTTGTACGCATTTGGTGACAATATTTCCAATATAAGTACCAATCATATGATATAATGATATGCTGCTTTGTTATTTACATGCCTATGTTACGGTTTATCATATATGTGATTATAATTGCCTATATGTTTATGGGTAATTCCCTGTATGTTTATGGGTAACCCTGTATATGATACATATCTTTGGTTACTGCTATTTCAGTATAAAGTCAGATATTACATAATGTAATGGTTTGTTTATGTTTATATGTAAAGATTCTGCAAGAGTACTATATGTACGTGTTTAAGTTGCATGCAGTTTTAAGAGAAAGTTTATGTGGCATAGCTCAGTCGATTACTAGGTATGTTACCGTATGATCTGCAGTAAGAGAACGAAAGCATTCCCTAGAGTAGCATGGTCCAACCTGTATAAGGCTGAGGATGTTACCAACTGGTGTCAGAGCATGAGAGATTTCTCTGGAGTGGCGACCTCAGCCCGCGGGTGGCCAGGGGAACGTTACACATAGCATGCCAAAATACCACACCATATACCCCACAACAAAATCCATTCTCCAATTGGAGATTGGATGTGAAAGATTGACATGCTAAACTAGGCACTGGAATCAAGGTCACAAACTATATTGTAGAGTAACTACAAATTATGTTGGTGGGGACTTTAAAAATAATCTTTGTAATTTGTCCAATGCATTGGGAACTAGAAAAGTTTTTTTATTGTTAACAAAATATTCTCATAGTGGAGTGCCATCGGTAGCCTCCAATGGAGTTTATGATGACATATTGGAAAATGATAAAAGGTATTGTTTCCATATGAAACATTCGTGCAATTTTGTTCAATTGGAATGACCTAAGGCTACCACCATGTGGGTTGATCAATTTTGGGAACATATGCTTTAATTTTTTTTTTCTTTAGTGTCTCACATACACAAGGTCACTAACATCTTGCTTGCTAGAATCAAATCATGCACATACATATGTAAGAAATGATTGGTTCTATTTATGTGAGCTTTAACATCATGTTTGGAGGGTTAGACAAAGTGAATAAACATTTTCACCATCAAGAATATTTTCTTGTATCCAAAAAATTAATGGAAGTCTTGGATATGAAAGGAAAGAAGATGCTGAAGAGTTCATGAGGGTTGCAAATTGATTTAATGGAATCTATTTATATTGATAAAGTTGGAGAAAATAAGGTATATATTGAAAAATACCTCCCAAAATCCTTTTGTTGAACCCTCCAAATACATCTTTCCAATATAAAAAAACCCTTATTTTTACTAGATATCCCTTCTTTTACAAGATACCCCTTTTTATACCCCCAATCCCTATAAACCCCTCGTACCCCATTTTTGAATGAACATGATTAGATATTGGTCAACAAGGTGAAGCCCCCATAAAGTACATATCCTACCGCCATCTGAGGTTTTCATGTCATCAATTGCTTAGAAAAAACTATCATATGATTCACCCACTTCAAAATCATATGATGCTAGATAAATCTAGTACGAAATTGGTCGAGGAAGCATTGGGCCTCATGGTCGCCATCATTTAGATTAAAAAGTTTTGGACAACACCATTGATAAGGCTCAACCTGGGTTTTCCAAAAACGTAGATGTTATTATCTTCCTTGATGGTTTTGTTAGCATCATGAATGATGGCCAAGAGATTCTTACAAATTTACATAAATCCTACTTTAAAGAATATTTTGACTAATACATATGTTGCAATGGATCAAGGTAAAAAATAGTTGTTTACTCAAATGCTCAACCTACTATTGGATAACCTCTTCCTAATCTAATAAAGAATCAATAACTAAGCCTTTCCTTAAAACTTGTACCAGATAAACATCATTAGACTCTTTATCAACACCACAAAAATCAAACCTTCTATACTAAGAAAAAAACTTACCACTTTCAACCAAAATGCTCAATACAATGTTAAGAAATCTATTATAAATTTACAAGAGAAGATCTCATTGGAAAAATTTGGGTTCTTAATATAAATACAATAGATAAAAGAGTAGTTGTGGCTCATTGCTAGCGGATAAAACAAATAAAGAAAGTTAGGATGAATGATGAAGAACAAATGTTTTAGAGACTTAGGCAACTAATGATGTCACATTCAAGAATGTTGGAAAAGTGCCTAACAAAGAGATCATTTCATTTGATATGGAATCTAATGATACAAATAGGACTACCCAATTATCCTTTTATTTTCTCTAGTTATCTTAATGGTTCATGGAAAATAGGCACTCATTGCTTTTTTAGGGTAAGCTTCAAATGGGCCACTTGGCTTTGATGGAAAACCTTGCAACAATATATTCAAATTTTTCCGTGGATTTTTAGAGGCCAAGCACATTATTTTTTTCGCCATGCTAACAAGAGTAGAGGAGGTTGTCATGTTTTCAAAGAAAGAAATGACATTTATCAACATTGGCACCAACGACTTTATTGGAAATTATTATTTTTTAATCATTTTACCCATCACTCTTTACAATTTCCTAATACATAGGTTTTCTATTGGACATATGATCACATGTATGGAGGATCTATATAGTTTGGGTGTGCATATGATTGAAATATTAGACCTCCCTCCTTTGGTATTCCTTTATTGTGGCTCAACATATTGATCAAATGCAATGTAGTGAAACTGCCATGTTCAAGATTTTTATAGACATTTAGCCTGAGTGAATGTGATCAATCAAATATCATTCACTATATTTTCAAATTGAGTTATAGTGCTAATGAACTAGAGGATCTAGTGATGTGTGATGCTCTCTAATTCTGTTACATGGTACTTTATCAAATCACACTAAAGAATGAACAACACTTGAAGCATTACAAAAGATGGAACTTTTTCAAAGAAGCTCACACTTGTACATGTAAACATTTGTTAGGGCTTATAGGTGAACATGTTTCTTCATGACTTTTGTCATATGAGATTTAAAATTGAGCCTAGATGGAACCTCTATGTTTCTAAAGGATTTTGTTGTACTGTTGCTTCTATGCCTCTTGACAAGAATGAAAATATTGGTTGGAATTGCCTAGGGAATTATTTATATGCATGGAGAATCTAAGAAATGCATTCTCCATAAAGTAACAAACAAACAACATTTTTCTAGACAAAGACTTTAAGGTCATGAGTGCATGTTCCATGCCTCTCGTCAAGAATGAAAATCTTGGTTGGAATTGCTTAGGAACTTATTTATGTGGATGAAAAATTTAAGGAATGCATTTTCCATTAAGTATCAAGAAAACAACATTTTGATAAACAAAGACTTCAAGGTCATGAGTGCATATTTCTATTTAGCTAAATTCTAAAAGTGATTAATCTCACATATCTTTTTGCATAGCAAGAATAGTATTTGGCTTATCAAACACTTAAGAAAACATTATCCTCAATCATGTGGGTCAAGCATTTGGGAAATGACTACAATGTTAAGAGGTTGAAGATGGAAATTTGAGGATTCAAATGACCTTTTGGGAACCTTGGGTAAAAGCTTATCCTCCAGATAAACAATGAAATGATGATATCTAAGTCATTTATTGTCAATTGATTTATTTTCCATTCAAAACAATAATATCGTAATCATATTCAATAGCTATGCATTATATGTATTGATTCTCTTTTATTATTAGTCCCTGCCCTTCGGGCTGGTAGGGACTATAGTAATCGGTTTTATAAGGATCTATTAATCTTGCACAGAAACAAAGAATTTAACCTAAACGTTTTGCAAATTCCTAAATTTTTAGACTTGCATTTGATATTTTATCCTAAGTTTTGAGTTTGGCCTCATATCAAGACAAACTTAGGCTATAACTTCACATTCTTTACCTGGTTTGAACTTGAACTTAAGAAACTACCTACACGATTAAGTAATGCTAATTTTCAATTTAGCATTACTTCACTAACATTAAATATTTTCCTATGCATAGTCCATATAATATGTGTTGGGTACATCTCCACATGGCATCAACAACTTCACAGGTGTTGAACAGATTCAAAGGTGTTGTGATCTTTGTCTCAGTAGTGGACTTTAACTATTCTTTAATAGTAGCACTGAGGAGTTCATTGTTTTCCTGCTACATATGAACCGAGGAGTTTATTGTCTGCTGATCTAGGTGGATATCCGTGGACACCAACCTTTTCCAACTGGCTCAAAACAATTTTCTGGCAATTTTGGCAATTTACTATTTTTAGTAGGTTTTAATTTTCGAGGGCATTTTGAGGGCCTAAATGAAGGTTTTTCGGTATCGATCTCCTCAATGATATCCAAAGGCATCATTGAGCCCCCAAAATGAATCTCCTCGATGGTACCTTTCCAACGGGCTATCACTCGCCTAAAACGAAGATCATATGCAAAAGTTACAGACCCCGGGAAGTTGATTATTGTAAAAAGGCCTTCAGAGCCTCATTGTAACCATCTTATTGTGAATGCGAGTAGCCGTCACACCTCTTCTCAGAGATAAGCTGCCACCATTCTAGCAAGTCTTTCACTCTGTATTTTTATAGTCTCTGTACATTTCTTTCATTAATAGAAATCGTGTATTATTGTATATCTATGTTTATGGTTGCATCTCTGATATAATTATGTTATATTAATGAATATCTGTGATATCTCTGTGCATTTATTTAATATATATCCACTCTCATTTCGTGCCGAAAATAATCCGAATCAGTGGTATCAGAGCAGTCTATTCTTGATCATTTTTCAGTGCATGTCCCCGATGAGGTCCGAGTATATCAAGTTGGGTCTCGATCTTATCTCTCTTGAAGACAATCTCTCTCACACACCCAAGAAACCCTCAATGGCGGAAGAAAATAAAAACGACGGAGTAGGCGATCCTATTGGTCTATTACTTGAGCAAGCTCTCACGTGACGGAGGGATGAAATGATGGAGAATTTTTCCCACATCCTTCAATGTCTGACGATAGTGATAGATGCATATTCATCAAGCAGCCACTTTGGAAGCACCTCGCCTTTCAAGGTACAATTTAATTTTGATATTCTTGTATTTGAAGCACAAATAGATGCATAAGCCCTAGAAAAATGGTTAACTCTGCTAGAAGGTTATTTCTATGCTTACAATTTTTTCGATAGAGAAAAGATCACCTTCACACTCCTTAAAGCTCTCCCTCATGTCAAAAATTGGTGGGAAACTTACTGGGAGAGAATTTCCACAGAGGAGTCTGGAATATATGGGACCGAGCCCACTTAAGATTTTTTTTGTGGATGCGGTAAAGGAACAGTATTATCTTATTGGCAACTATGAGGACCAGTACATGAGATGGACCACACTGTGACAAGAGAGGGGCCAAGAAGTTTCAGAGTTCACGAATACCTTCCATACCTTGCGCACCAAGCTGGGTATCAAAGACTCCGAATGACATTTGGTTCTGAAATATCGTGGGGCTCTACACAGATACATCCAAACTGAAATGGATTTTCTAGATATCTCATCACTCGATGTTGCTTATCGATATGCTGTTAAAATCGAGCAGAAATTTAAGCACCAGAACAAACGGGAGTTCAGGCCTGCAAATCTGCAACAACCAAAGTATGACGAAGACAACCCTAACATAAAATCTACCGAAAACTAGTCCAAGCCACAGGAAAAGAAGGGTCACAGGAAGACAAAGAAGGACACTGAAAAATGGTACGATTTCCACAAAATCCCCTGGCACAATACCGATGAATGTCGCTCAAAACAATCATTGGTGGCCGAGATCAAAGACAAGGAGTTGAACCCTGATTCAGAATCCGATTATGAAAATACTGGTAAAGGACATATCATTGATGCAGACCCTGTTGCTATTGTCATGACCGCAACAATTCAACCAGAAGAACCCACAGATCCTAAAGAGGGGGAGCGCCTTTTTCATTCACAGATGTGGGTGAAGGGGACCCCGCTGCATTTTATTGTTGATAGCGGAAGCCAAAAGAACCTCATCTCAACAGAGGTCGTCAAACAATTGGGATTGTCGACAACACCACACCCACAACCATACAACATCGAGTGGCTTCGCCAAGGATGATATCTTCGTGTCAGCCAACAATGTCTATTGGCATATGACATCTGACCCTTCAAGGATGAGGTATTATGTGATGTTTCCCCACTGGATGTCTGTGATGTTCTCTTGGGCCAACCATATATGTGGAAGTGCCATGTTTTTTATGAGTCTCGACCCCACATTGTCATTGTTTCTCTGAGGGGTCATCTCTACAAAATACCATAGGTAGTTCTAACTACTGTTCCACCTAAAAAGTGCCACAAGGTAGTATCTCATACTGCAAAATTTATCTTCTTCACAATCTGTTCAGAAGGAGAACAAAAGGACACTGCAACCACTACAGCCTCGCCCCAAGAACCATCTATCCAACAGAAGCAAGTCGACAAGGATGCAAAAAAATGCAAAGATTCCTTCTTCACACCATCCTCTCATGTATCTCAACTTGTTGAACAACCTCAACCTCGACATGTTCGTGACAAACTTCCACAAATTGAGCAGCACAATGTCTCCAGCAAGACAAGTAGCTCACCAAGATGTAGATTCAACAAACGATTTTTCCTCTCCCCTGGGAAATCAACGCAATGGAGACCATTTCTTCCTAAGGAGGGAGGATTGATCCAGGTGGATATTGGTGGCCACCCACCTTTTCCAACTGGCTCAAAACAGTTTTCTGGCAATTTTGGCAATTTACTATTTTTAGTAGGTTTTAACTTCTGGGGCCATTTTGAGGGCCTCAATGAAGGTTTTTCGGGATCGATATCCTCAATTATAGCCAAAGGAATCATTTATCCCCCAAAATGAATCTCCCCGACAATACCTTTCCAACAGGCTATCACACACCTAAAATGGAGATCGTATGAAAAAGTTACGGACCCCGGGAAATTGATGTACTTACTTACCCAAACGGGGCCCACATGACTTTTGGTGCTTCATCTCCTAGGGTTAGGTTTTTGGATGTCTAGGGTTTTTGGCATTCTTTCTTATTGTAAAAAGGCCTTCAGAGCCTCATTGTAACTATCTTCTTGCGAATGCGAGTAGTCGTCACATCTCTTCTCAAAGATAAGCTGCCACCATTCTAGCGAGTCTTTCACTCAGTATTTTTACAATCTCTGTACATTTCTTTCATTAATAGAAATCATGTATTGTTGTATATATATGTTTATTGTTGCATCTCTGATATATTTCTGTTATATTACTGAATATCTGCGATATCTCTGTGCATTTCTTTATTATATCTCTGCTCTCATTTCGTGCCGAAAATAATCCAAATAAGTGGTATCAGAGCAGGCTGTTCTTGATCGTTTTTTTAGTGCATGTCCCAGACGAGGTCCGAGTATAGAAAGTTGGGTCTCGAGCTTGTCTCTCTTGAAGAAAATCATTCTCGCACACCCAAGAAACCCTCAATGGTGGAAGAAAAGAAAAATGACGGAGAAGACGATCCTATCAGTCTGTTGCTTGAGAAAGCTCTCACGCGACAGAGGGACGAAACGATGGAGAATTTTTCCCACATCCTTCAACACCTGAAAATAGAAACATGCGCATCTTCATCAAGCGACCACTTTGGAAGCACCTCGCCTATCAAGGTACAACTTAATTTTGATATTCTTGTATTTAAAGGACAAATAGATGCAAAATCCCTAGAAAAATGGTTAACTCTGCTAGAAGGTTATTTCTCTGCTCCCAATTTTTTTGACAGAGAAAATATCACATTCTCACTCCTTAAAGCTCTCCCTCATGTCAAACATTGGTGGGAAACTTACTGGGAGAAAAGTTCCACAGAGGAGTCTGGAATATATGGGACCGATCCCACTTCAGAGTTTTTTGTGGATGCGGTAAAGAAACAGTATTATCCTGTTGGCAACTATGAGGACCAGTACATGAGATGGACCAAACTGCGGCAAGAGAGGGGCCAAGCAGTTTCGGAGTTCACCAATACCTTCCATACCTTGCACACCAAGCTGGGTATCAAACACTTTGAATGACATTTGGTTCTGAAATACCGTGGGGCTTTACACAGATACATCCAAATTGAAATGGATTTTCTGGATATGTGATCACTCAGTGTTGCTTATCGATATGCCATTAAAATCGAGCAGAAATTTAAGCACCAGAACAAACGGGAGTTTGGGTCTGCAAATATGCAAAAACCAAAGTTTGAAAAAGACAACCCTAACATACAGTCTCCCGAAAACCAGTCCAAGCCACAGGAAAAGAAGGGTCACGGAAAGACAAAGAAGGACACTGGAAAATGGTGCTATTTCCACAAAAGTCCCTGGCACAACACCGATGAATGTCGCACAAAACAATCATTGGTGGCCGAGATCAAAGATAATGAGTCGAACCCTGATTCATAATCTGATTCTGTAAATACTGGTAAAGGATAGATCATTGACGCAAACCCTGTTGCTATTGTCACGACCACAACAATTCAACCAGAAGAACCAACAGATCATGAAGAGGGGGAGCACCTTTTTCATTCAAAGATGTGGGTGAAGGGGACCTCACTGCATTTTATTGTTGATAGTGGAAGCCAGAAGAACCTCATCTCAACAGAGGTAGTCAAATAGTTGGGATTGTTGACAACACCACACCCGCAACCATACAACATTGGGTGGCTTCACCAAGGATGAGATCTTTGTGTCAGCCAACAACGTCGATTGTTATACGACATCCAACCCTTCAAGAATGAGGTATTATGTGATCTTTCCCCACTGGATGTCTGTGATTTTCTCTTGGGCCAACCATATATGTGGAAGCCCCATGTTGTTTATGAGTATCGACCCCGCAATGTCATTGTTTCTCTGGGGGGTCATCTCTACAAAATACCGGAGGTAGTTCTGACTACTGTTCCACCTAAAAAGTGCCGCAAGATAGTATCTCATACTGCAAAATTTAGCTTCTTCACAATCTGTTTAGAAGGAGAACAGAAGGACACTGCAACCACTACAGCCTTGCCCCAAGCACCTTCTATCCAACAAAAGCAGGTCGACAAGGTTGCAACAAAATGCAAAGATTTCTTCTTCACACCGTCCTCTCATGTATCTCGACTTTTTGAATAGCCTCAACCTCAATAGGTTCATGACAGACTTCCACAAACTAAGCAGCGCGATGTCTCCAACAAGACAAGTAGCTCACCAAGATGCAGATTCAAAAAACGCTTTTCCCTCTCCCCCGGGAACTCAACTCAATGGAGACCATTGCTTCCTAAGGAGGGAGGATTGATCCAGGTGGATATCGGTGACCACCCACCTTTTCCAACTGGCTCAAAACAATTTTCTGGCAATTTACTATTTTTTGTAGGTATTAACTTCTGGGGCCATTTTGAGGGCCCAAATGAAGGTTTTTCGGGATCGATCTCCTCAATGATAGCCGAAGGAATGATTGAGCCCCCAAAATTAATCTCCTTGAAGATACCTTTCCAACGGGCGATCACACTCCTAAAACAAAGATCGTATGCAAAAGTTATGGACCCCGGGAAGTTGATGTACTAACTTACCCAAACAGGACCCACATGACTTTTGCACTTCATCTCCTAGGGTTAGGTTTTTGGATGTCTATCATTTTTGGAATTCTTGCTTATTGTAAAAAGGCCTTCAGAGCATCATTGTAACCATCTTCTTGCGAATGGGAGTAGCTGTCACATCTCTTCTCAGAGATAAGCTACCACCATTCTAGCGAGTCTTTCACTCTGTATTTTTATAGTCTCTGTACATTTCTTTCATTAATAGAAATCATGTATTACTATATATTTATGTTTATGGTTGCATCTCTGATATATTTATGTTATATTACTAAATATCTGTGATATCTCTGTGCATTTCTTTATTATATCTCCGCTCTCATTTCGTGCTGAAAATAATCTGGATCAGTGGTATTAGAGCAGGTTGTTCTTGATCGTTTTTTCAGTGCATGTCCCCGACGAGGTTTGAGTATATCAAGTTGGGTCTTGAGCTTGTCGCTCTTGAAGACAATTGCTCTTGCACACCCAGTCTGTCTGTTGCTTGAGAAATCTCTCACGCGACAGAGGGAAAAAATGATGGAGAGTTTTTCTCATGTCCTTCAACGCTTGCCGATAGCGATAGGCGAATCTTCATCAAGCGACCACTTTTGAAGCACCTCACCTTTCAAGGTACAAGTTTGCAAGATACCAGATATATAAAATATGCAGTACAAAAATAAAATGCTAGAAATGACAGAATAACAGTAAAATATCTAGCACAATCTTCACAATAACACATAAATGATATAAGAATAGCAATAGAAATAGCACTTTGATTCAGAAAGCAATGTTCACAGGCCTCTTCGAGGGGTCAACCTCCAATCGAGCCGAGCTCTGTTACAATAATCTCCAAGCTAGGGTTTTCATACCCTCGACCCTTATTTATACTAAATATTTCTATTAAGAGAAGCATCTAGAGGAAGATCCTTCTAGAAGCAGAAGCTTCTATTAGGTCTTCTTACATCTGCCTTATTCTATTTTATTGAAAGGCCTTATTAATATTGACCTTTA
>JZKD02S2234889.1:174075-191326 GCA_000966675.3 Picea glauca
GTCCTCAAGGCTTGAGATGTGGAAACTGCTGCAGAATGGTAGTTGGTTCCCAAGTGGCATCTGCTGGAGTCATATCTTTCCATTGTACTAGCACTTCCTTGATGGTTCTCTAACGCAGGCGATGCTCATGCTGGTCCAAAATTGCTTCTGGATATAGCCAAATGGATCCTTCTTCATCTAACTCTAGAAGGTTGGTTTGAATTTGGCACCTGGTTCCAATCACCTTCTTCAAGCATGAAACATGAAAAACAGGATGTAGCTTCGACTGACTGGGCAGAGCTAACTGATATGCGACTTGTCCCACACGATTGAGAATTGTGTAAGGGCCATCAAATTTGGGTGCTAGCTTCTAACAATGCTCGGCCTTGAGGGAAGTTTTCTTATATGGTTGCAGTCTCATAAACACCTGATCCCCTTCTGCAAATTGACGTTCAAAGCGACCTAGATCTGCTTGCTGCTTCATTCTATTCTATGCCATGACCAAGTTCACTTTAAAGGTACGAAGGATATCCTCTCAAACTGTAAGTGTTTGGTCAACTTCCTGGACCTTCGAGGTACCCGGTAAGTATGAGAGAATTGAAGGTGGCTTCTGTCCATATACCGCTTCAAAAGGAGTCATGCAAGTGGATGTATGCTATGTAGTGTTGTACCACCATTCGGCGAGGGGTAACCATTGAGTCCACTGGTGTTGTTTTTCAGAGGCAAAGCACCTCAGATATGTTTCCAAACACTTGTTGACAACTTCCGTTTGACCATCCGCCTGGGGATGATAAGCTGAGCTGAGATGCAATTGTGTGCATTGTAGCTTAAACAGTTCTTGCCAAAAATTGCTTGTGAAAGTTGGGTCTCGATCAAAAACAATAGAGTGCGGCATGCCATGAAGCTTGAAGACCTGGTCCATGAAAATTTGAGCCACCGTGGATACAGTAAATGGGTGGTGAAGGGCACAAAAATGAACATACTTGGAAAGGTGATCCACCACCACCATTATGACTAATTTATTCCCCGATTTGGGTAAGCCTGTAATAAAGTCCATAGAGATATCCTTCCAAATAGTAGGAGGAATCAGAAGCGGTTGGAGGGTGCCTGGAGATTTGACTGTTTCTCCCTTGTTGCATTGACACACCTCAAATTCAACAACAAACTTACGGATGTTCTGTTTCACACCATCCCAGAAAAAAGAACGTTTGACTTGGTCATATGTTTTGGTGAACCCTGAGTGCCCTGCTATGGGTGTAACATGAAGCTCAGAAAGCACCGTGGATTTGAGCTTGGATTGTTTACTTAAATACAAGCGACCTTTGTATCGAAGCTCATCCTGGAGCCAGGAGTACCCTAGGGGAGCTGGAGCCTTGTTCTGAAGTTGCTGGATCAGATTCAAACTTTTGGGATCTTGAATCCATTCCTGGCGCACAGCTTGGAGCCAATCGGGTACAATGAAGGAAAGAGAAAAAATGGATCCTTCGTCTTCATATTTCCGGGACAGTGCATCTGCCACGACATTGTCTTTTCCCTTCTTGTAAATGATCTCATAATCATATCCAAAGAGCTTAGTCACCTATTTTTGTTGTTTCTGGGAGGAAATGCATTGTTTCAAAAAGTACTTGAGGCTTTGATGGTCGGTCTTAATTTGGAAGCGTTGCCCCAAGAGATAAGGACGCCACAACTCAACGACATGCAGAATCGCCAACATTTCTTTTTCATAAATGGGTTTGCCCAGATTCCTTTCAGACAGTTGCTTGCTAGTGAAGGCCAAAGGTCGACCCTCTTGCATAAGGACAACGTCGATTCCTTTCCCTGAGGTGTCACATTCTGACACAAAGGTCTTTGTGAAGTCGGGAAGGGCCAGAACCAGAGTGGTGCACATGGCCATCTTCAAGGTTTGAAAAGCTTGAGAAGCTGCTGGAGTCCAAGTGAAAGAGTTATTTTTGAGGAGATCCATGAGAGGGGCTGCAATCTTTCCATAGTTCTTAACGAACTTGCGATAATACCCTGTGAGACCCAAAAAACCACGCAAGATTTTGAGAGTCTTTGGGTGCAGCCAGTCTTGCATAGATTCAATATTTTTTGGGTCCACCCTGACGCCATCCTTTTCCACCAGATGACCCAAGTATTCTACTTCTGAGGCACCAAAAGCACATTTGGACTATTTCAGGAAAAGTTGGTGCTGAGAGAGTAGGCGAAGAACTTGATCCACATGAGTAAGATGGTCTGTCCAGGTTTTTCTATAGATGAGGATATCATCAAAGAAAACTAAGACAAAATGACGGAGAAAAGGGCAGAAGACATGGTTCATGAGGCTCTGGAAGGTGGAGGGGGCGTTACACAAACCAAAGGGCATGACCAAAACTCATAGTGGCCCTCATGAGTGTGAAAGGTAGTCTTGGGAATGTCACCCTCTTTCATACATATCTGGTGATAGCCCGAGCGGAGATCAAGTTTGGTAAAGAATTGGGCGCCACTGAATTCATCCAAGAGGTCATCAATGACAGGAATGGGAAATTTGTCTTTGATGGTCAGTTTGTTGAGAGCATGGAAGTCAGGACACATTCTCCAAGAACCTTCTTTCTTCAGTACCATGACGACCGGAGAGGAGTAAGGGCTCGTACTAGGACGAATGACGCCGACAATAAGGAGTTCCTGGAATTTTTTTTCAATTTCATTTTTTTGTGCAAAGGGGTGGTGATATGGACATATATTGGGGGGAAGGCTTCCTGGGACAAGGGGAATGGAATGATAATGAACACCGCAGGAAGGAGGGAGTCCTTGGGGAGTGGAAAATATTGTTTGATGTTTAGAAAGGAGGGCTTGGAGGTCTTGGGACACTGGGGGTGTCTCTGTGGCTTGTATGGCATGGAGTTAGGCAATGACACCAGAATGACCTTTTTTGAGCAGTTTTTCCATGCAATGAGAACTGATGACCTCAGGTGAACCAACACTGATGCCTTGGAATTTATATTGGTGGCATCCTTGGTCGAATTGCATGGTTAAGTTCTGAAAATCCATGAGAATGGGACCCAAAGTCCTTAGCCAGTCTGCTCCCAACACAATGTCGCAACCGCCCATTTCAATAGAAAACATATGGGATTTTAGGTGGTATTCACCGATTTGGAGACACACATTTTCACAGCACCTGCCACATTTCATAGAACCACCACTGGCAATCATGATTTGGAAATTGTTGACAACATGGATGTAGCAATGGGTTTCTTGGGCAATGCGGCGATGAATAAAATTGTGGGTGCTGCCACTATCAACCAGAGTGATGACCTTTCAGTACTTGATGTAACCTATTAACTTGAGGGTTTGGGGGGTAGAGAAGCCAGTGAGAGAATTGAGGGAAATGATCGGTTCCACTTCGAGAGGGTCGGAGGGAGGGTTTATGTCAGTGATTTCTGGTGACTCGGGCACAAGGGGAGTGCCAACATCTTCTTCCGGAATATCCTCAGAGATGGCCATAAAAATATCTTGTTCCTTACATTTGTGGCCTGGGAAATATTTGTCATCACAATTATAACAGAGGCCTTTGAGTTGGCGTTCATCCATTTCAGCCTGGGTCAATTTTTGGATCTTTAATGGGGTGGAGGGGGTAGTGGGGTTTACTAGTTTAGGGCGAGGGATAAAGGAAGGCTTACAGTTTTGAGAGGAAACAATTTTTTGTGCTTATTTATCTTTTTTAGTAGCCTCCATCCAAGTCGTAGGTTGAGCCATGAGGACATGGGCCTGAATCTCCTCCTTGAGGCCACTGATAAAACACTCTCGAAAGAAAGCATCATTCATGCCCTCTGTTCGAAAATCCAAGCGCTCAAATGCAGCTATGAAGTCTTCTACTGTGCCTGATTGCTTCAATTTTGTCAAACGACCCAGATGGTTGGTGTCAGTACTAAAGCGTTCATAAATATCAGTCACAAATTGGGTCCAAGCAATATACCCTTGACGAGAAGTTTTTCTCCATTGCCACCATTGCCAACGTTCTTGATCTAGATGGAGAACACCATACCAGAGTTTGGCCAAGTCAACTGTAATGTTGTAGAGAGAGAAATAATGTTCCATTTGGGTGACCCAACCAATGGGTCTGAGCCATCAAATTTAGTTACATCCACCCGCAGAAGGCATATGTCCCGTTGAAAATGATGGGGCTGAAAGGAATGGGAAGAAGTTTCACCTTCAGTATTTGTATGTGCATCAGGAAAAGAGTCATCGGTAGGGATCTTGAGTTTGGTGCAGAGTGATGCAAAGATAGATTCAAGATGGGTGGTCAGTTCATGTTTGGCTTCCACCATTGCCGACTACACGGATGCATTTATGGTGGTATTGATGGATGCATCACGGGAGGCAATAGTAGCACTGAGTTGTTGCACTTCTTGTTGGGTCTCGAGGAAACTAGATTGCAAGGTGTTGAAGCGAGACTCTAGTTCTTGGCTACGGGTATGGGCCATGAGGATGGGTGAACTGAAAAGGGAGCGGGCAGGGTCAAATTTTTTTGCAGAAATATGATATGGATGAATGTGATAAGGGAGAAGAGATGAATCTAATGGAATAGGTCTCAAATAATGGGGAAAAAAATTCCAAACATTTTTATTTATTTATTTATTATTTTTTACAACTGCGGGGTTATACTTTGGTCTGAAGAATGTTGCAGTGCTGAAATCCCCAAATTCTTAACCAGAAAGAAATGTGTATTTACTTGGCAACCCGAACACAGATGCACAACAATAGATCTCGCCGGTTTAATTTGTTTATGTTTATGTTTATGTTCCCCAAGGGTTAGGTATTCAAGTGTTCTACAGACAAGGGTTTTCCCTGTGCTATAGCTCTCTGATATACGTGCAGGGTCCAACAGTAGTACTCGGCCCAATATCTCGGGGCACTAACTAAGGAAGATAGACCGTACCCTTAGCTGTAATACCCGACTACCCAGGTACTAGAGAGTATCTTCCTGAGTGTTGTTCTCGGTGACACTATAACAGTCCGACAACCGATAAGTTTATTTAAAGAGGGCTTCAAGAAATCTAGGCCGATCCGTACACAGGTGATGTCTGATGCGCTACCACTCGAAGAGGTACCAACATGGGTTACAAGGGTGGCCAACAGATGTGCGCTTAAGAACCACTTGTATTTCCTGCATGTATGATTCCCTCAACTGCGGGTTTATGCGCATAACGACAGATCTCTGTGGCTTAAAGACGCCGGAATACGTCGCTACCCTGAAAAAAAATACCCACAATTTCTGCCAAGGAAAGTGCTTTGATACCACTTGCAAGATACCAGATATATAAAATATGCAGTACAAAAATAAAATGCTAGAAATGGCAGAATAACAGTAAAATATCCATCATAATCTTCACAATAACACAGAAATGATATAAGAATAGCAGTAGAAATAACACTTTGATTCATAAAGCAATGTTCACAGGCCTCTTCGAGGGGGAAACCTCCAATTGAGTCGAGCTCTGTTACAATTATCTCCAAGCAAGGGTTTTCATACCCTCGACCCTTATTTATACTAAATATGTCTATTAAGACAAGCATCTAGAGGAAGATCCTTCTAGAAGCGGAAGCTTCTATTAGGTCTTCTTACATTCGCCTTATTCTCTTTTATTGAAAGGCCTTATTAATATTGACCTTTATTACATCCGAATACATTGATCTACCTATGTGCGGGTTAGGACCTTAACAAAGTTAATTTTGATATTCCTATATTTGAAGGACAGATAGATGCAGAAGCCCTAGAAAAATGGTTAACTCTGCTAGAAGGTTATTTCCGACAGAGAAAATATCACCTTCTCACTCCTTAAAGCTCTCCCTCATGTCAAGCATTGGTGGGAAACTCATTGGGAGAAAATTTCCACAAAGGAGTCTGGAATATATGGGACCGAGCCCACTTGGGATTTTTTTATGGATGCGGTAAAGGAACAGTATTATCCTGTTTGAAACTATGAGGACCAATACATGAGATGGACCACACTGCAACAAGAGAGGGGCCAACCAGTTCTAGAGTTCACCAATACCTTCCATACCTTGCACACCAAACTGGGTATCAAAGACTTCGAATGAAATTTGGTTCTGAAATATTGTGGGGCTCTACACAGATACATTCAAACTGAAATGGATTTTCTGGATATCTCATCACTCGGTGCTGCTTATTGATATGCTATTACAATCGAACAGAAATTTAAGCACCAGAACAAACTGGAGTTTGGGTCTGCAAATACGCAACAACCAAAGTATGACAAAGACATCCCTAACATACAGTCTCTTGAAAACCAGTCCAAGCCACAGGAAAAGAAGGGTCATGGGAAGACAAAGAAGGACACCAGAAAATGGTGCGATTTCCACAAAATCCCCTGGCACAACATCGATGAATGTCACTCAAAACAATCATTGGTGGCTGAGATCAAAGACAAGGAGTCGAACCCTGATTCAGAATCTGATTATGAAAATACTGTTAAAGGACAGATCATTGACGCAGACCCCGCTGCTATTGTCGCGACTGCAACAAATCAACCAGAAGAACCAACAAATCCTGAAGAGGGGAAACACCTTTTTCATTCACAAATGTGGGTGAAGGGGACCCTGCTGCATTTTATTGTTGATATCAAAAGCCAGAAGAACCTCATCTCAACAAAGGTCTTCAAATAGTTGGGATTGTCGACAACACCACACCCACACCCATAAAACATCGGGTGGCTTCACCAAGGACAAGATCTTCGTGTTAGCCAATAGTGTCGATTGTCATACGACATCTAGTCCTTCAAGGATGAGGTATTATGTGATGTTTACCCACTGGATGTCTGTGATATTCTCTTGGGCCAACCATATATGTGGACCAACCATATATGTGGAAGCGCCATGCTGTTTATGAGTCTCGACCCCACAGTGTCATTGTTTCTCTGGGGGGTCATCTATATAGAATAATAGAGGTAGTTCTGACTACTGTTCCACCTAAAAAGTGCCACAAGGTAGTATCTCATACTGCAAAATTTAGCTTCTTCACAATCTGTTCAGAAGGAGAACAGAAGGACACTGCAACCACTACAACCTCTCCCCAAGCACCTTCTATCGAACAAAAGTAGGTCAACAAGGTTGTAGCAAAATGAAAAGATTCCTTCTTCACACCTTCCTCTCATGTATCTCGACTTGTTTAACAGCCTCAACCCCAACAAGTTCATGACATACTTCCACAAACTGAGCAACGCGATGTCTCCAACAAGACAAGCATCTCACCAAGATGCAGATTCAACAAACGCTTTTCCCTCTCCCTCGGTAAATCAACGCAATGGAGACCATTGCTTCCTAAGGAGGGAGGATTTATCCAGGTGGATATCGGTGGCCACCCACCTTTTCCAACTGGCTCAAAACAATTTTCTGGCAATTTTGACAATTTACTATTTTTAGCAGGTTTTAACTTCCAGGGCCATTTTGAGGGCCTAAATGAAGGTTTTTAGGGATCGATCTCCTCAATTATAGTCAAAGGCATCATTGATCCCCCAAAATTAATCTCCTCAATGATACCTTTCCAACGGGCTATCACAAGCCTAAAACGGTGATCGTGTGCAAAAGTTACGTACCCCGGGAAGTTGATGTACTAACTTACCCAAACGGGGCCCACATGACTTTTGGTGCTTCATCTCCTAGGGTTAGGTTTTTGGATGTCTAGGGTTTTTGACATTCTTTCTTATTATAAAAATGCCTTCAAATCCTCATTGTAACCATATTCTTGCGAATGCGAGTAGCCGTCACATCTCTTCTAAGAGATAAGTTGCCACCATTCTAGTGAGTCTTTCACTCTGTATTTTTACAGTCTCTGTACATTTCTTTCATTAATAGAAATTGTGTATTAATGTATATATATGTTTATGGTTGCATCTTTGATATATTTATGTTATATTACTGAATATATGTGATATCTCTGTGCATTTATTTATTATATCTCCGCTCTCATTTCGTGCCGAAAATAATCCGGATCATCTGCCCTGCCTGCTACAAATGAACCGAGGAGTTGATTGTCTGCTAGCTACAGATGAATCTCAAGAGGATTTTGAGCAGTGTTACATGTTGCTTGAGCAGTGGGTTGCTTCTGTAAGTTGTAATTTGTAAGTAACTTTAAGCTTCAAAACCCACCTGATTTTCTGTTGTGATTTATTCAACATCTCTGATATCCATGAATATGTTATTTGTTTATGTCCATGTCTTGGCATATTTTGTTCATGGTCTGATATGCCTCCAGATTTGTGACTGTGGATCTCCATCTTGTGAGCATGGATTTCATATTGATAATTTTCATAACCCTTCTTGTGTGTGTTAGAGGGAGGGTTGGGAAGGCATATAGGGTGTTCTTTCTCTGACAATTGTACTCTTCCTGTAACGCTACAGGGCATCTCTATTTTACGAACGAGGATCAGTAACGCTCGACTTATATGCACCACTCTGAGGCCCATATGCCCTGTCATTACATTCTTAGAATCCTATTTTGAAAATGTTAGTTGTAGGCAATCAATCATAAAGTGATATACTTATCATACAAGGGACTACACAATATCGCTATCTTTTATTGAATTAATATAATTTAACGAGACAATCCCCCTTCCATTCAAAGAATTTTTTCCAAGGTGGATGCTCTATTGTGATCTCAACACTCCCTTTCTTCCTGCCTTGTTATATCTGGCTCTTGAATTATTGCATGTGAGTTTTCCTTGGAGGTCCCGATGTCATAATCTCAATTCTTATTCTAATGCTTTGCTCCAAGTTTGGAGAATCTTTGACATACCAATTCTCCCTCAGTCTACCAAGATTTTCCAAACTATTCGCATTCACGTTTCAAAGAAGGGAGTTAATTATGGGGAAATTTGATTTAATTGTCAATTTGAAGATCATGAATTTTGATTATTCCCTTCCCTGTTCTGACGGTTTCCAGTTTTTTAATTGTGATTTGAGAATCAACTTGGATTTTTAGGAACTGAAAATTCCCTTTTCTTATTTGTAAAGATTAAAACCATTGTTCTAACCATGAAAACATTTTAATATCCAAAATGAAACTACTGTTTCAACCATGAAAATAACCAAAGCATAAAACATAATTTTAGAGCAAGGTAAATAATGAGCATGCAAAATGCACATCCAAAACGGATTGTGCCTACAAAATGCAAGTAACAGAGGAAGACGTTCTAATAAACACAAATAGAAAAATCCAAGTAACAGAGGAATATGTTCCAATAAACACAAACGAAAGCCTGCAACAACACCATATATCAATTATCATGGCATGCAAAATAGAATGGATTTTTGTAGATGCACGTATTGAAATGAATAGATTTCTACCTTGAACGCGGAAGGAAGTCATTGAAAAGATAGTTTGCAATATCAGCTGGTACAATCGACAAGGGATCCTCATTTCTGGCCTCGCTCATCCCTTCAAAGTCAGCACCAACGAAGCTCTGTTCATCCATTTCAATGAGAGGAGGAGAAAGATAAGTGATTCCATATTCCTCCACAAAATCATCAAATAAATCAACACTAGTGTCTACCCGAACTCTAGGACCCCTGGTGCTTGTGCTTGTTGATGACACGTGTTTAGTTTTCATATCACTATCATCAACTTTGTTCAGACACACATGTATCATTAAGCATATCTCTTGGAACATGGCATTCAATGATTCTACTCTACTATTCTATTGTTTAACATCTCTATACATTGCTTACTTTGTTACTAATAATAATGGTCATACAAAGCCACATAAAACAAGATATTAGATTCTCAATACAAATCCATCTAATGGTTTTGGTTAAATTGATAAAATATCCAAGCAGGCAAGATTAGATTATCAGTATAGGAAATAAACACTCGGTTTGAATCCAAAGTATTCACAGTTATGCTGTGGGTGTGGTCTCTTGAATTCAAAGTATGCCAGATGCAGTGACCTCAATATAATTGAACTGTTTTCAATACAAGGCAGATGCATCCTCATTTTCACCACATTATAAATAGATTAAAATGCCACTTCACCTCCTTTCTCAAGCAGTAGGAAATATAGTCATGCCACACATCTGGTAACACCGCGCCCTTTCTCTTTAATAATTTGGGATGCAAACACCATGTACCTTCGCCACTTCGCCTTCTCTCTATTTCGGTGAGCCGTCAACATGCATGTAAACCAAGTGGAATCACCTTTGCAACTTGCATCGTAAACCCAAAAAGAATATTAATAATAACATATAATTGTAAAGCTTTAAAAATATATTAATAATAACATATAGTGGGGAAAAAGTAAAACTAATATTTAAAAGTAAAGCAATTTTATATTTTATATTTACTTATAATGCTTTAACCCCTATACCTAGCCAATTAATAAACTGAACCATACCATTTCATATATATTAGCCACTTAGTCATTCGACACATGAATAACCTCTTTTACTGGTCTTACAAAGTAATGGGCCACATAAGTAGAAGCATAAAATCAAATATTTTCACAACAAAGCACAAAATAAGTTCAAATCCTCGAATGTAGCTGAGATAATAGATAAAAATGTTAAATTATGTAAATCTTCCTAGCTCAATCGAATAATCGGTCATAGCTGATTCAAAACAAAAGTAATGGGGGGAGGGCACAAACTTTGTAGTTACAAGAAATCAAAGTCATTTTCACCGTGCAAGTTTAAGAGAACTTAAATTTCACAGTAGCAAACTCCTTAAGCATCCAAAAAATAACCAGAGAATAAATATTCAATGATAAAATTTTAACACGGTGATATTCAATGGTAAACTTGAACACAATGAAATTCAACAAGCTATTTTGGTTCTCTTACGCCTGCAATTATGCATTTGTCTCGTTTTATTTCTTCCTTCTTGACAGGGGCTTGTTGCTCAACAACTACACTTGTTAGAATATGAATAATCTGTAAATAAAAAACTTGATCGTAAGAATTCATTTTTAAACAATAATATCGTAATCATATTCAATCGCTATGCCTTATATGTATTGATTCTCTTTGATTATTAGAATATGGATAATTCGTAAATAAAAATCTTGATTGTGAGAATTCTCTTTTAAACAATAGAATTCTTTTTAAAATCAGAAATGCACATTGGGGACCTAAAAAACACAACAAAGAAGGATTTATTTGTGCTGAAGAGAAAATCTAACTTGTGTCCATGGTTTCTTCGGAAATGGACACAATGCTTTTATTTTTATGCAATTTCACTTTATGATTACATGACATGGTATTTATTTGGACATTCTACCGTTGAATAGTCAAAGGAGGAAAATGACAAATTAGAGAAAAGAACTTCATGGAAATTGAAAATTATGTAAAATTAAATATATCCCTCTCAACAAACGAATGAATGGTAAAAGGACTTTTGAAAGGTCTAGAAGAGGGATTCAAGGTTAAGAATGCAGGGATACTAAGGCTCAATATAAAATTTGGATAACTTTAAAGAGGATTTTGTGTGAAGTTTTGCTTATTTTTTTAAGAATTTAATAAAGAAAAATCGTTGTTGGCTACATTATTTGGAAATCAAGTTTAAGGTTTTAATATATAGAAATGTTTTTATTAGTTTTTAAAAATATTTAAAAATGGTTTTTACGATGTATATTTTTGTTATGTATAAGGAATATATTTTATTTATTAATAACATATATATTTTGGAAATATATTATTATTATTAATTTTCTTTTTAAGGGTAAAATCATTGATATATTTATATTTTTATAAGGACATTTGGGATCTTTTTTTGGAATTGTCGTGGCTTTCCATGGCGCAAAAGTCCTATGATAAGTTGGATCCCGAGTGATATTGATATTATTTGTCTAGCTGAAACTTGGGGGCATGAGGAGTATAAGGTACCTAACATGGAAGGATTTGTCTTGTGGTCGGCATGGAACAAAAAATCCCATCGTAGAGGGATAGGAGGTGTTGGAGCCGCCTTTGTTTTTACCTTGCACAATTTTCAATTTTTGATACTTGAAATCTAAAGTGGATTTTCTTTTTCCTTCCGAGATCTTAAAACTCTGAAATCTTGTCGTCAGGATAGCAATGCTTTTCCACTTTCAAAACAGATCCATTTTCGCAAGTATGTTCGCTCTTTTGTTTTATTTCGGGGTCTCGCAGGTCGGATACTTTAAACCTTGAGTTAACACGTCCCGAGTCACGAAACGGAGAAGTCGTTTATAATTTCCACCCAAGACATTAACTAGGGTAAATTTTTTAACTCATGAGTATACGTTGTCGGGAGTTCGCGCCTCGGCATTCATCTAACCTAAGTTTTTGTTTTTACAGCTCTGGGAGCCGAGAACACGATAACTTTTGTGATAACCTGGGTCAAGAACTAACCATGCTTAAATTTGGTTCTCGACACTTCGCCACTCGTCACTTTCCTTCATAAAGTTAAAGTGTCTAAAACCCTGACGCACAAGATTGCGACGTAATTATAGCAAGATTAATTAGTCGCCTAATCTAAGATTTCCTTCCCATAATTGAGCCTTAATTTTCGCCCTCTCGCATTTTCGCGACTCGGCGTAGTAGCCTCCCATAAACTTATCTCCAGATTTCCGAGTTGCGATATGGCGAATAAATTAATTATATAATTAATGACTCTCCAAATCACAATTACTGTTAATTAAGCTAAAATCGGCACTCGCAATCTCGCGGGTTGAACAGTCAAAATGTTAAAAGGAAATTCACGATGCAGCGAAAAGCGAGAAAATTATTCAAGTCGCTAAGATCGAATTTTTTAAAATAAAACGAGATACATCCCGTGCATCGAGGTTTGAGCTTTTCACGAGGTAGCTTCTTGCTCTCCATACCCCGACTGCCTGTTAAGCCACCAAACATTGATGACATTAATGAAGAATTAGGGTGAATCCACGAATAAATAAAATCGGATTTGTGCAATAAATTTGTTCTAATTGCGATTTGACAGACTTATCTCGAATAGTACAGAGTTTTCAAATATATACGGGAGTTTCATTTTATTTCAAACATTTTTCATAAGCGCACAGAGCTCACCTTTCTCCGAGTGAACTAATTTATGCATGTATACATAGTTCTATTGCAGAAGAGCGAAAACACAAGCTTCAGCCATGGCTCCAAGGAGAGCAGTGAAGGAGAATATCGAGGTTGCAGGGCAAGGCCCGGATAATGTCTCTGACACATCGCCCCAGAGTGGCGGCTCAGTCCCTAGCTAGTCGTTCGTTTAAGATATTCTGCAATCTGAGTTGGTGAATTATTCAGACTCCGACGACAATGATAACGAAAAAGATGACCTGAACACTAAATACAAGATAGTTGTTCAGTCGGGAATGCACCAGGTTGCAACCAGACCACGGTTTCTCCCATATTATGACATGATCCGATGGGCTTGGATCACATAGACCTACCCACCATAACTATCGTAAGCAACCATTTAGCCAATTGTGGGCTAAAGAAGTTTGAACACGAGTGTTCACCCTCGGATGACATTTTCCGAGGGGCGAGATATTATGGGGAGGTGCTAGTCAGGATCTGATCCTTAGCACCCGAAGACATGGCATCGGTATTAAAATTCCAAGAGCATAGACGAAGAAGCCTTCCCACTGTGTTGGGAGGTTTGGGTATTTCCGAGGAAAAAAAGAAGGATGCTGAAGGTTTCGAGGATCAAATTCCTAACCCCGAAAAACACCAGGAAGGGGGGTCTGGGAAGAATCCCGAAGAAGAACAAGAGACCACAGATCCACCCAAGGAACATAGTCCAGAGGTGGAAGTAAAAAACACAGACCCGCCAGAAACCCAGAATCCATAAACTGAGACGAAGACCTCTGATCCTCCGGAGAAACAGGACTCAGTCGTCACACCAGGAAAGGCAGCGAAACAGATCGGGGAACCCATCACTTCTGTCACCCCCTTGCAATTAACGCAAGGGAATATAGAAGAGGGATGGATTTTCTGTAAGGAGCTAATGCCTATCAGAGCAGAAGAACTTCCTCCGAATGAGTTCTTCTTTGACAAAAAGAGAAAAGCAGTCGTGAAAAGGGAAGTTTACCAGGACGAAGGATCAACTGCTAAAAAATTCAAAGTGATGACCGATGGAAAGAACAAAAAGAGTGAGGAATTCGCCACAGAGATCGGAGGAACGCTAGGAGCGTATGCGTCGTCAAATCAATTCTCGGTCGGGATGTTAAAAAATCAGCTCAAAAGAAAGAATCGCATGATCAAGACTCTCGAAGCCAGAGTAGCTTCGGCCGCAGAAAGCGCTAGGATTCAGGTGAGTGGGGAAATAGAACTGGCCCGACTGGCTGATAAAAAGGAAATAGAAGCCCTCAAAACCAAGATGGAACAAGCGCATTCAGTGATCCGAGATGGTCGGATACAGGCGGGTCAGTAGAGGAGTATGATCACAGGGTTGCAGGCTCAGTTAGAGGTCGCTGAAAGCAGGATGATCGACGTCAAGGGGTTTAAATCTCGAGAGATTGATATTCGGAGCAGGATCTCTTCTGTACAACAGAGTCTGTTAGACAAAGTGGGGGTGATTCGAGAAGATTGCATGTTGATGCATCGTATTTCATAAAATCTGACTATCAAAGAAAGGAACGCAGAGGCTGCTCGGGTCGCCTTTCAAGAGGCGGTGATAGCTACCAACAATAGATTTTCGACAGATTCTCCAGGACTCACCATCGTTGAACAAACTAGAGGTAATATTCTGTTAAAGGATTGGGAACATAATATTACCTTAAGCAAGGAACAGGCTCAAAAAGTAACCAATTCATTAGAAGAAGCCTTCAATGCTATAGATGGTGAGCTGTTAGGAATGGAGAGTGGAGGTGACTCAGAGACGCTAAAGAAAATGAATGTAGATCATATTTCCCTCGATCTGAAGGAGAAGAATGAAAGAAATTCGGCGGATATCTCTAAGATGTACAGGGTAGACATGGCTCAAGTTGATAAACATTTAATTCAACCGAGTGCACAACTCAGTGCCCTTGACATCATTGATGCACAAATGGGTGATAAACTTCCACAGTTAGCCCGAGAGTGCTATTTCGTCGAGGCCAGTCAAGCGGAGCCTTCACAACTTGTATCCCAGTTTGTGGACAAATGTAGCATATGCAGCGAATCCACGCAAAGACAAGCACCTGACACCTTTTGAAAATGGAGTAGGAAAGATGGAGTGGATTCGCTCCTCTCGTTTGTAACTGAATTTATGAAACTGTTGAGTTTCTAAAATGATCTGCAAATTTGTATAAATAGATCACAAAAAGAAGAATAAAAGGCTGGACCTTTTGGTATTGATTGTAATGGAGTTTTTGCATTAAGAAGTTAATACAAGCAAATTTGAAGATTCCCGATCCCGTCCCGACTGTGTTACAAGTTTGTTTTCTTTATGTTTCATGTTTCATTTCATTCCACTTTTCATAATTGATGTGTATAGCTATACTTTAGTACGACCACTACTATAGCGAAGGGATTTCACCTTTCTGTTATTGGTTATTGTCTTTCCTCTGCACCAGCTATCAGCGGGTGTAAGACCAATTTGCATTAACAGAATTATATGTTTATTTACACTATGTCAGTTATTTCCATACTAATTTCTTCTTCTGTGTATGTGTGAGTTTTCTATTGACAGGAATCTTACGTTATCTGCAACTTAATGTTCTTCTCTCACCCTCATCTTTTTATTAAAAATAATACAGTTACGGGAAAGGGCCTTCTGTTTGCATTTCTATTTTATTCTTAAAGTAAAAATTTCTCTTTCTTAAGACCAAATTGAAAAAGCATTGAAATCTCTCTTTAAATCATTTCTTACTGGTAATGTTCCTCAATGACTGTTCCTACAACAACTCAACCGAATATTGAACCCAAACTATCTAATCAAACTCACATTGCTTTAAATCTTTTTGATACAATCCTTAAAACCGCTAACACCCGGGAATAACTTGAACGTTCATGGGCAGCCATTGAACAAGATATTACTACTCAGGAACAGTTGGAAGTTAGACAACGAGAACGTAGAAATCCTCATTAGTTTCCTATACCGAAGGTTAACGTAATTCTTTTATAAATATTTAACATACTTTCGGATGCCTTGACACTGTACTTGTGAGCCTTAAGTATAGACTCAGGAACAACATCTTTCTGGCGCCGCTGCCGGGGAGCGAAGTTACAAAATCTTTTCCCTGGGAAAACGAAAAATTATTTCGTTGATAGTGTTACTCTTTGATAGTGAACATAGAGTGCACACAGTTTTAAGGCTTTTTAAAAATCTTTCACTTGGCGACTCCACAGAAACAAAAACTGGCGTCTGGTAGAAAGTGTACCAGACAGAACCCGGATGGCAAGCTGATTACGCCTATTAATGATACTGAAATTTTTTTAAGAGTGAGAGGCTCGTTTGAGGCAACCACTACAGTTTATAAGCCTAAAAACCGACCTTTAAAGACTAAATGCCCTTCAGAACCTTCTACTTCATACAACTCTCGGTTTGATACCAAAAATTCGAAAAACAACTACTCTGAAGTTAGGAGTGAGATCCACCAGACTTTCCCCTCTATAAACAAAGGAAAGGGTCCTTTAGAAAGATCGTTGTCATTTGACATCCCAGCTTTTCTTCGACAGAACTTCCCAGTCTCGTCTGATTCCAAAGAGTGTGTTACACCCCTATCTTCTACTCCCAAGTCGATGGCATGCGTCAGAGGAGGAGGTGGAGGACAACAAAATGTCCCTCCTCCCAGAGTATTTGCAAAAGTAGCAGCGAGATACGGCCCCCTGGTTTTACCCGTCCCCCTCCATGATTTGCCTGAAAACTACATCAAAAATATTCCTAAGTTCACTGGGGAGGGAGATCTAACTGTTGCCGAGCATATAAATTTCTTTGACCAATTCGCAGACATCTGTGGTATTGAGCACGAGGATGTCTATTCGAGACTACTTGTCCAGACCTTCGAAGGACAGGTCCGAACTTGGTTTCAGAGCCTTCCTGCAGCTTCTATTCGGACATATGACGCATTGGAAGATGCTTTCCTCAGACAATGGGGAGAGAAAAAAGATCACTTGTATTACCTTACCGAGTTTGGGTCTCTAAAGAAAAAGAACTCAGAAACAGTTATGGAATTTATTTTGATATTTCACAAACTGTATAACAAGATTCCAGCCACTGTGAAACCTTCCGAACCCTCAGCCAAAGTAACCTTTGCGGGAGCTTTCGAACCTGATTTTGCACTACTTTTGCGAGAAAGAAGAGGAGCCACCCTAAATAGAATGCAAGACGATGCTG
>JZKD02S2234889.1:256694-269645 GCA_000966675.3 Picea glauca
CTATATTATTAAATAAGGCCCACTATGGTAGTTATATATAATAAATGTAAGAGGACTTCTTAGAAGGTTCTACTTCTAAAAGATTCCTCCTCTAGAATGTTCTTAGGTGATGGTAACACTATATAAATGGGTTTAAGCAATGTAATGAGACATGAAAAGAAGTATTGTATTTGGAGCGGTATCCCAATAGGAGGATGCCCCCTCGAAGAGGCAAGTGAATAGGAGAGGATCCATTCCATAATAGGATCCATTGTATGGTGTTGCCCTACCTCAAGGGTTTGGATATAATAAAGTGGTGTTTTCTTCTATCTTGCTTTGTGGATCTATTGTGTATTCAGAAATTGTGGTGATTATATTTGTAGATATATTCAGGTTCTTAACAACCTTCAAGTAAAAAAAAGGTCTTTTTGAATGGTTGGTCATGCCTTTTTGTTTGAAAAAATCTCAAGCAACTTTTATGAGGATGATGGACATCCTGGGACATTTCACCAATAATTTTGTAGTGGTGTATCTGTATAACATCCTCATCTACAACAAGACTTCGACATAACACTTGCAGTATATTCAAGAAGTTTTTTACACCCTACAACAACATAAGCTATATGCCAACTTGGAAAAATGCTCCTTTGGCATGGAAAGTGTCCAGTACTTAGGCTATATCATGGATCAACATGGTGTACATGTGGATCCATCCAATATCTAGGTCATCCATGAATGGACAACCCCAACTGCACTCACTCAACTTCAATGCTTCTTAGGCCTTTCCAATTTCTATTGTAGGTTCGCGTTGGGATTCTCCCATATTGCATGGGCCATCAACCAAGTAACCAGGGGTGGTGATAAGTAAAAAATTGTGTGGGGATTGTCCCAACAATAAGCATTCGATGATTTAAATAAATTCTTGTGCTCAACCTTAGTACTTTCATTACCATACCTGCAACAACCCTTTGATATCGAGATAGATGCTTCAGACTATGTTGTGGGTACAATTCTCACTCAGCATGGCCACCCTGTGGCCTATCATACTAAGACACTATCAGATGTTGTCCGTAAGTACCCTACTTACAAAAAAGAAATGTACTCCATTGTTCAAGCCTATCACCAATGGAGACATTACATTCTCAAGAAAGAGACAATCATCCACATGGATCATAAGCCATTGCAGTTCATGCAAACACAAGGAAAATTGAAGAATGACCACCATCAGAAGTGGTCCACATACTTGCAGCAGTTTCACCTCATCATCATATATATAATCGGAAGTACCAATCGAGTTGTTGATTTCCTTAGTTGATCTCCAGTCATAGCATTCACCACTGTGCTAGAATCTTGCAGCCACAAGACCTCTAGATGGGAAAACCTCTATGAGACAAACCCTCACTTCGCCACCACATACCAAATGTTGGGAGAAAACTCAGTTGTCACTAACTTCCATCTTTAGGACGGGATATTGCGTCGATTGGTCCATCTCTACATTCCATCAAGTGAGTGAGTGAAGATGATTTGGGAAGCCCACTACAGTCGAGTGGAAGGACACTTTAGCGTCAAAAAGATGGTGGTTGTGTTGAAAAAATATTTTGGTTGGCCGAACCTTCGACAGGATGTCGACAATTATATCAGGTCTTTCATTACCTATGCTATTTTCAAATCGACCACTAAGAAACAGGGCATGTACACCCCCCTTCCTACTCCTGACAGGCCATGGGAATCGATCTCAATGGACTACATGTCAGGCCCTCTGTCCACCAAGAGGGGAAATGATTGTGTCTTTGTTGTTGTTGATCACTTTTCCAAGATGGAGATCCTAGCCGCCTGCAAGAAGAGAATCACAACAGAGGCCACTGCCAAGCTCTTCTTTGAACGAGTCAGGTTACATTTTAGAATCCCACAAACCATTGTCTTAGATTGGTATAGTTGGTTCCTCTACACATTTTGGTCGAGCCTCTGGTCACTGTTGGACACCAAGCTCAACAAATCCACTACCTTCCACCTCCAGACAGATGGCCAAACCGAGGTCATCAATTGGATGATCCTGCATATCCTACTCATGTACAATTCCAAGAACCCCCACACATGGGATGAGAGTCTTCCCTATGTTCATAATAGCTATAATAGATTCCTGCATAGATCAATCAACCACAACCCCTTTCAACTCGGTTTGGGATTCCAACCATTGGGTCTCATGGATGTTACACTACCTCTTGCAACCACCCCAACTGATTCATCACCGGATTGAACTAAAGCTGACAAAGCCTCCTAGTTCATTGAGCATATCCAACACATCCACCAATAGGCTCAAGATATTTTACAAAAGTTTAATGCCAAGTACATGCAGCGCCATGATCAACATCAGGTTCCACATAAGTTTCAGGTGGGAGACAAAGTGTGGTTACAATTGCAGAAAGAATGCCTTACTTGGTTCTATGAGAAGCTTCATCCACTCCATTACAGACCTTACACCATTACCAAGGTTGTGGGTGACAATTATTTTGAGCTCAACATTCCCCCTTTCCTTGGCCTGCACCCAATGTTCAACATGGATCTCCTTCGACCATACTTCCCACCATTATTGGACACCTCAAAGATAGGAGAACAATTGACACCAACAGAGCTCAACCATGACTGCATGCAACAAGAATCCAATGATCATATTGTGGACACATAGGTCAAGGGAACTTTCCAGCAAAGGATCCAACTTTATTGAGTTGTCAAAGCAGGGAAGCTCCTGCACCAAGGCAAGTGGATCACCCGGGGATAAATTAAGATGAAATTTCCTTATATGATGGGGGAACTCAATGAAATCGATACCATTTATTCCTAAGGGGAGAGTATTGATCCATATGGATGTCGGTGGCTTCCCACCTATTCCAACTGGATCATTTTGGCAGTTTTCTAGTTTGACAATTGTTTTCTAGTTTTTGGGTCCTTGACTTTTGGGGCCGTTTTGAGGCCCTAAACAATGTTTTTAGGGCTCACCATAGTTAGAATTCAGTCAAAGTCAGGGTCTAATGAAAAAATATATATTCCTCGAATAGAAATTTCCAACGGGCTATCATCCACCTAATACGGAGATTGTATGCAAAAGTTACGATCCCGGGAAGTTGATGTACTAGCTTACACTAATAGGGCCCACATGAATTTTGGCGGTTCATCTCCTAGGGTTAGTTTTTTAGATGTCTAGAGTTTTGACATTATTTTTTATTATAAAATATTCTTGGAGAGCCTCATTGTAACCATCTTCTTGTGAATGAGTGCAACTGTCACATCTCTTCTCAGAGATAAGTCGCCACCATTCTAGCAAGTGTGTTTTCCGCTGCATTTTACAGTTTCAACACATTTTCTTATTGAATAGAAACCAATTTTAATGTATCTATGTTATTGTATCTATGTTATTCTTGTGTCTCTGTGTTAATAATAATAATAATCTATATTCATTTTCGTTCTGCTCATAAAATCTGGATTAGTGGTTTCAGATTTGTCTGCTCCTTGTCGTTCTTAATGCATGCCCCCAACAAGGTCATGGTACAAATAATTGGGTCTTGAGATTGTTTCTCTTGAGGAAAAAATATCTCACATGCCCAAGAGAAATCTCATGGCAGGAGAATATAAATACAACGGGACATGAGATCCTTTCAAAATTTTGCTCGAGGAAGCCCTCATGCAACAAGGGAACAAAATGATGCATAGTTTTGTGCAAATCCTTCAGAGAATACCAACAGGAGACACATATTCCTCAAATGGAGGCACCACCCCCTTCAAGGTACAAATAAACATTGATATTCCCATACTTAAAGTTCATATAGACGCATATGTTGTAGACAAATGGTTGAATCTGCTAGAAGGGTATTTTTTTGTCTATAAATTTTCGAACAAATAAAAGATTACGCTTTCACTCCTCAAAGTCATTCCCCATGTCAAATATTGGAGGTAGACTTTCTGTGAGAAAAAGGAAACAGAGGAACCCTCATTATTTATTGTTGCGGTCACATGCGAGTCCTTCAGGAATGTTATCAAGGAACAATACTACCCTTCTGGAAGTTATGACCACCTGTATATAAAATGGACCACACTGCGACAGGAAAGAGACCAAGTAGTGCCCAAGTTCACAAATATCTTCCATACCTTGCACACCAAGCTGGGTATCAAATATTATGAGCGACATTCAATGCTGAAGTATTGCGGTGGACTGCATAGATACATCCAGGATGAAATGTATTTTTTGGACTTCTCATCCATGGGCACAGCCTATCGATATGCCATCAAAATCAAGCAAAATATTAAAAAAAAGACTTGAAATTTGGGCCTAGGAACCCATCACATCAGAAGGAAGTAAATGGAAACCCCAACCTATAGAAAAAAGGATAGAGAAAATATGGACATCCTCAAAACAACCAGTCTAGGCCGCAAGAAAAGAAAGACACCAGAAAGAAAAAGAAAGATACCATGAAGTGGTGCAAATTCCATAAGTGCCCCTTTCAAAACACTATTGATTGTTGCTCCAAGAAATCACTAGTGGCTGAAGTGAAAGCCTATGAATCAGATGTGGGTTCTGAATATGATTCAGAACTAGAATCATTGATGTGGAAACTAGTTCCACCGTTTCTACCACCAAGGTCCAACCCGATGAACCAGATGAGCCAGAAGAAGGTGAGCGCCTCTTTCATTCATAGATGTGGGTAAAAGGAACCACACTGCACTTTATCGTTGATAGTTGTAGCTAGAAGAAACTCATCTTAGAAGATTTCATCAAGCAGCTAGCCCTACTAAGAATTCTACACTCGCAACCCTACACTATTGGATGGCTCCACCAAGGAAGCAATTTCCATGTCAGCCAACAGTATCACCTGTCATACGATGTCAAGCCCTTCAATGATGAGGTATTGTGTGACGTTTCTCCTCTCGAAGTTTGTAATGTTATTTTGCGCCAACCTTATTTATGGAAACACCATTTCATATATGATTCTAGGCCTCGAATTGTTATTATTACTTTGAATAGTAAATTATATAGGATACCCGAGGCAGTCCCATCTAGGGTTATTTCCTTGATCTCTGCGAAGCAATGCAGGAAGGTCATCTCTTAGACTGGGAAGTTTTTCTTCTTCGTGATTCTCTCTCAGAGTGAGATAAATATCACAGTCACATCTAGGGATTTTGTGGCCGACCTCTCCACACAACAAAAGCAAGTGGACAAGGTCATGGAAGAATAAAAATATATCTTCTCCTTACCTATCGGGGTACCTCTGCACTGTCAGGTCAAGCATCCCATTGATATGACCCCTAACACACCACTTCCCAATGGGCCAGTCTACCACAACTTGTTTTTAGAGAATGAGGAGATCAAGAAACATATCCAAGAATTGATCCACAAGGGGCACATTCGTCTCATCTCATCACCCTGTGGGAGCCCAATCGTGTTGGTGTAGAAGAAAGACGAGACCTGATGACTTTGCATTGATTATCAGGCCCTAAATAAAATCACAGTTAGAAATCAGTACCTTATTCCCAAAATCATTGATCTCCTTGATCAACTCAAGGGGGACAAATACTTCAGTAAGATTGATCTGAAGTCTGGATACCACTAGTTTCCCATAGAATAGAAAGATGTCTGGAAGACCTCCTTCAAGTCAAAAGAAGGTCTTTTTGAATGGATGGTCATGCATTTTGGTTTGACAAATGATCCAACAAATTTCATGAGGATGATGGATGATATCCTATGAAATTTTACCAATAATTTTGTAGTGGTGTATCTGGATGACATCCTCATCTACAACAAGACTTGGGAAGAACACTTGCAACATATTCAACAGGTTATGCACACCCTGCGGTAGTATAAGCTATATGCCAACTTGGGAAAATTATCCTTCGGCCTGGACAAGGTCCAGTACTTAGGCTACATCATGGATCGACATAGTGTGCATGTAGATTCATCCAAGATCCAGGTCATCCGTGACTATCCATCCCCAACCACACTCACTAAGCTTCGAAGCTTCTTAGGCCTTTCCAAATTCTATCATAGGTTTGTGTTGGGATTCTCCCATATTGCATGGGCCCTCAGCCAAGTAACCAGGGGTGGTGGTAAGGTAAAATTTGTATGGGGCTTGTCCCAACAACAAGAATTTGATGATTTAAAGAAGTGCTTTTGCTCAACCCCGGTACTTTCATTACCATACCTACAAAATCCATTTGAGATCAAGAAAACTGCTTCAAACTATGATGTGGGTGCAGTTCTCACTCAGCATGACCACCTCATGGATTATCATAGTGAGACACTACCAGATGTTGTCCGTAAGTATCCTACTTACGTCAAAGAAATGTACTCCATTGTACAATGCTGCCGCCAGTGGAGAAATTACATTTTCGGGAAGGAGACAGTCACCCACACAGATCATAATCCACTACAGTTCATGCAAACACAAGCCAAATTTCAAAATGATCGCCATCAGAAATGGTCCACATACTTGCAACATTTCCACCTCAAAATCAAGTATAAAAACGACATTACCAATCGATTCATTGATTTCCTTAGCCAACCTCCAGTCGTGAAACTCACCATAGTGCTAGAATCCTGCATCCATGAGACTTCCGGATGGGCCAACCTCTATGAGGCAGACCATGACTTCTCCACCAAATACCAAATGTTGGGCGCAAATGGAGTTGTCACTAATTTCCATCTTCAAGATGTGATATTGTGCCGATTGGTCCATCTCTATGTTCCATCAAAAGAGGGAGCGAAGATGATTTCAGAATCCCACTACAGTCAGGTGGCAGGACACTTCGTCATAAAAAATATAGTGGCAGTGTTGCTGAAAATTTTCTACTGGTTGAAACTTCGATAGGATTTCAACAAGTATATCAGGTCTTTCACTGCCTGCACTATCACCAAATTGACCACTATGAAATAGGGTTTGTACACCCCCCTGCCTACTCCTGACGGACCTTGGGAATCCATCTCAATGGACTACATGTCGAACCTTCCATCCACCAAGAGAGGAAATGATCATGTCTTTGTGGTTATTGATCGCTTTTCCAAGATGGTGATCCTGGCCAGCTACCAGAAGAGCATCACAATAGAGGCCACTGCCAAGATATTCTTTGAACAAGTCTGGGTACATTTTGGAATCCCAAAATCCATTATATCATATTGGGATAGTTGGTTCCTAACCACATTCTGGTCAATCTCTAGTCACTTTTCAACACCAAGCTCGCCAAATCCATTACCTTCCACCCCCAAACAAATGGCCAAAATAAGTTCGTCAATCGGATGATCATTCATATCCTTCACATGTACAATTCCAAGCACCCCCACACATGGGATGAGATTCTTGCCTATGTTCAACATAGCTACAAAAGAGACCTACATAGCTCAATAGACCACAACCCCTTTCAGGTCGGGTTGGGATTCCAACCATTGGGTGCCATGGATGTTGCACTACCTCTTGCCGCCACCTCGATCGATTCATCACCGGCTCCAACTGAAGCTAGCAAAGCCTCCTGGTTCATTGATCAGATCCAACACATCTACAAATAGGTTCAAGATATTTTACGGAAGTCCAATGCCAAGTACAAGAAGCGCCATGATCAACATTGGGTGCCACATAAGTTTTAGGTGGGAGAAAAAGTGTGGTTACACTTGCAGAAATAACACCTTACAGGGCCCCATTAGAAGATTCTCCCACTCCATTACGGACCTTACAAAATCACCAAGGCTGTGGGTGACAATGATTTTGAGCTCAACATTCCCCCTTTCCTTGGCCTGCACCTAGTGTTCAACTTGGATCTCCTTTGGCCATACTTCCCACCATTATTGGACACCTCAAAGATAGCAGAACAATTGACACCAATAGAGATCAATCCTGACTGCATGCAACAAGAATCCAATGATCATATTTTGGACACACTGGTCAAGGGAACTCGGAAGCAAAATATCCAGCTTTATCGAGTTGTCAAAGAAAGGTAGCTCCTGCACCAAGGCAAGCTGCTCACCCAGGTCCAAATTCAATAGAAATGTTCTCATCTGATGGGGGAACTCAATGAAATGGATACCATTGCATCCTAAGGGTGGAGGATTGATCCAGATGGATGTCTGTGGCCTCCCACCTATTCCAACTGTCTCGTTTTGGGAGTTTTCCAATTTGACATTTTTTTCCTAGTTTTCGGGTCCTTGACTTTTGAGGCCATTTTGAGGCCCTAAACAACATTTTTAGGGCTTACCACAACTAGATTATGCATTATTTATGATTCTAATGGAAACATGTGTAGTCCTCGGACAAACCTTTCCAATGGTCTATCATGTGCCTAAAACAGATATCGTATGCAAAAGTTACGACCCCGGGAAGTTGATGTACTAGCTTACCCCGATGGGGCCCACATGAATTTTGGCACTTCATCTCGTAGGGTTAGGTTTTTGGATGTCTAGGGTTTTGACATTCATTTTTTTTTCAATAAATGATTGGAGAGTCTCATTGTAACCATTTTCTTACAAATGAGCATAACTGTCACATCTCTTCTCAGAGATAAGTCACCACCATTCTAGCAAGCGTGTTTTCCGCTGCATTTTACAGCTTCAACACATTTTCTTATTGAATAGAAAACAATTTTAATGTATCTCTTTTATTGTATCTCTACTATTCTTGTGTCTCTGTGTTAATAATAATAATAATAATCTGTATTCTTTTTCATTTTGCTCATAAAATCTGGATCACCGATTCCTAAATATTAAAACCATCCAGCGGATCAACCCATCGCACATCGAAGTTAATTAAAAAACTTTCTTATTCACGAACAATCCGTAATAACAGAGTAGTATATATGCAATTATGATAAATAGTTGATTGTAGTCCCAATTTGTTTTATTTATTAAATTATTCACGAATGAGTGGAATCTATTCGTTTCATTTTGCGTGCAACACAACACACAATTTCATTCAATTACAAACAAAATCTTTAGCTCAAGAATGCAGGTTCATCTACTATTATTTATTTTTTAAAGTGTTTCCATAATAATAACCATGCAAATGTTAAGAGGGAAATATCAATCGACCCATGCACAAAGGATATTAAATTTCCAATATATTTTAATTGTATTTTCCATGACTTCCACACTACACCACAACACTAGATTCATTATTTTCCTTGAAGGGAACACACAAATAACTAACAGATAAAAGAAAAATCATACTTCTCATAAATTAACCTATAAGCAACCTTAACCAACACACACACACCCACACCCACACCCACACACACATATATCTAGAATTTAAATCAACATTATTTCGATGTCCAAGGAAAGATTCCATTCATATACAATAATGCCAATATGTTCCTTTTGATTACAATTTATCATGAACAACACAAAACTTAATTGCAAAACACTGTAACAATGATGAAGCTTAGGAAGATGATCTTAGTTGAAAAGCTTGTGTTGTTTCCTCTCCTTCGCCTATCCTGCTAATTCACAAGACTACATCAGTACCTTCCAACCAACACTAGGGGTACTCTTCTTCCCCCTTAGCCCCCCTGTTAGGATATTTAGACACTTAGGAGTTAGTTAAGATCTACTTGGTCTAATGTGTCGTTAGGTAAAAGTGTGTTTCTTTAGTATGCATTAGTATGAATTTGTAGTTAGGAAATCCGATGGTCATGATATGTTCTCGACATAGAGTGATCCGACGGTTCATACTCTCCTCGATATTAATGACCATTGATCTGTGGCTTAACACTCGATTGGTCCATGATATCTATTTAAATATCATGGAGGGTCATTTTCCGATGATCGATTATGAGAAAATATCTTGTAAAATCTCTCTGTAATCTTTTTCTTTGCATTAATAAACTGCTCCAAGTGGCCACGTTGGTTGGGGCCGTGGATGGTTCCCTGTAGGGGTTTTACCACGTGAAAACATCAGTGTGTTGATCTTTGATCTAGTTATGTGAGTGGTGACTGAAGGTTTTCATCCTCTGTTGGAATACATGTGTTGTGGAACATGGTATCAAAGCCTGTTTGAAGACCCTCTCCTATTGTAGATCGAGATCATGAAGCCGAGTTGACTCATATCCATTTTTTGTCAATTTCATAAATTTATGGGCTGATAGGACTGTTCCATTGCATCCAGAGTGCTCGTTTCAGTTAGGAACACTTTTCGTTTCACTCGAAAAGATTTCCGTTTGCCCAAGATACGACCATTACAGTCAGATCCAGAGGTATAAAGCTTGAATACGCATTTTTTAAAATTTTTGCAGACTAGTATTTTGGTTTTGATTTATTTATTTCCAGGTTGCTACTCTTTTAGATCTGCATATACTATTTGTCCCATGCCTTGTGTGATCTCGGAAAATCAGAAACAGATAGGAAAAGGTGCATCTTCCGGGTAAGCTAACTGAGATCTAACCCTTGTTGTCATCGAGAAGCAAAATTTGTTTTTTGTGTGAAAAGAGTTTTTTTTAGCACGCTCTCCAAGACCGTCAACAACAACAACAACAACAACAATCTTCCTTCCGAACATTACAATATGTTTTGCTAGATCAGTTGGTTAAAAGTTGCCTTATTAAGTAAGAGGTCTTGAGTTCAAGTCTCTCTTTTGTTACCTTTTTTGAAAAAGTTCATGCTAAAATTGTAAAGTGCATTTCACTTCAAGTATAAAAGTGAATCACTATAAGTAGCTTTAATATTTTATTTTAGAGTTATTTATTTTGCATGCAACTTTTCTGTTATAAAGTAACTTCATTGTAAAAATGATCCCTACTTATCTTTATAAAAGTGGGTCACTTCATAAAGCAACTTACACAAGCACGTGGTCATTTGGTTACCGATTGTGCCTTTTTTAAAAATGACATAACTCTAACATCGAAAGTCCGTTTTCAGTGTTGTTTTTTTTAAAACCAAATAAATTTTTGAGATCTTTCCATCAATATCATTAGTTTCAGTTTTTAAATCCACATTATCTGCATATTTAATATGGATTCTACAAGTACTATCTTGCTTACCAGCAACAACTACTTCCAATGGAAATGTCATATGGAAGATTTATTAAGAAGTAAAGGCTTGTACTAGATTACCTTGGGAAATGAAAAAGCACCCACTGATGTTGATAAGAAAGCCAAGTGGGATAATAGGAATGATGAAGCATGTGGACTAATCAAAATTTCCATCTCTCCCGATTTAAGGTACCACCTTCAAGATATTAATGACCCTAAAGAAGCTTGGAAGACGATTGAATCTATGTTTGGTAAACTCAATATTATTCGAGCACAACAGTTAGAAAATCAAATAATGACCTTGAGTCCAAATGATTTTTCTTTCCTTGGAGACTATCTATCTAGGTTTAAAACACTCAGAATTTTATGTGAAGAATGTAAGATAAAGATGGAGGAAGAGCATTGCATCTATCTTATTCTTTCTAAGCTAGGTAGTGCATATTCTATGTTTGTATCTACCTTTTATGCCATGCGAGATTCTCTAGGGGAAGAATCTTATGAAAAACCCAATCTTGAGTCCTTTTGTCCTTCTTTGAATCAAGAGGAAGATAAGCTTGTACAATTTGGAGTGATCAACACTGCAGGTCCCTCCAAAAAATCTTTAGTTTCCCAACAGAAAGATAAACCCAAGTATCCCAAGAAGCAACATCCTCACTACAACAACAAACAACATAAGGGTCCCAAACCTGCTCAGAAAGCTTTCGCTCCTACTAGTGACAAAGGACCAAAATATAAAAGTAAGAATACTAACAGACATTGCAACTTTTCTGATAAAGATGGTCATGATGAGTCCAAATGTTTCAAGAAGATGGCAGATTTAGAAGCAACGATGAAAAATAACAACATCAGTATTGATTCTACTTCTTCTTCTCACAGACATGCACTTTTTGCTTTTGGTTTCTCCTTCAATTCAAATTCTACTACTACTTCTTCTTCTGATGAGTGGCTTATTGATTCAAGAGAATCTTATCATATGGCTAAGGATAAAGCCATATTTTCTACTCTAAATGAATGTAACACCAAGCAAATATTTGTTGGTGATGATAGATCTCTTAGTGTTGTAGGATCTGAAACAATTCAAGTAGATAATGGTCATTTCAATGATGTATTATGTGTTCCAAGTCTTTCTTGTAACCTTTTATCAGTATATCAAATCACTCATTCAGGTGAAGGTAAAACTGTCGAGTTTTCACCTCACCAAGTTGTAATCAAGGATCTAAACTATCCTAAGCATGTTCTTACAAATGGAATTGTTGATGATATTACTAGGTTGTACAAGTTTGACAACTTTGGGTCATCAACTTTTTCATCAGTTTTTTTTTCTCATAGCGATGACTTGAGCAAACTTTGGCATGAGCGGTTTGGTCATCTAAACTATCACTCATTGTAGCAACTATGTAATCAATATATGGTGATTGATCTTCCTCTTGTTTCATGGAGAGATGGTGTTTGTGCCGGTTGTGTTCTCGGCAAACATCATCGAGACAGTTTTGACAAATGTCCCTCTTGGCACGCCTCGGGTCCTTTGCATCTTGTTCACAGTGATTTGTGTGGTCCACTTTCTTCTCCTTCTTTTTATGGGTGCAAGTATTTCTTAACTTTCATTGATGACTTTTCTAGAGATACTTGGGTTTACTTCTTAAAACTCAAGAGTGAAGTTTTTGACAAGTTTTTGGCCTACAAGGCCCTTGTAGAAAAGCAATATGGACATAAAATTCAAAGGTTAATAACAAATAATCGAGGTGAATATGTGAAAAAGAATTTTACAAGTTACTGCACTACACAGGGCATCGAAATGCAACACACTATTCCATATACACCACAACAAAATGGTGTTGTTGAGAGAAAGAATCGCACATTAAAATAAATGGCTAATTGTATGATCCAATCTAAGGGATTAAGTTTAAAGTATTGGGCGGAAGCCATCAACTGTGAAAATTACATAGTAAATCACACTCCCACAAAGGCTCTTAA
>JZKD02S2234889.1:291227-304778 GCA_000966675.3 Picea glauca
ATCAGATTTCTTCTGAATAGTTCGCTTTAAAAGAAAACTTTTAGTTTGGGTTTCTTTGTTTTAAGAAAGTTCATTATTGCTTTTAGTGAAATTTTTTAAACAAAAATATTTAATTGTTTGCTTTATATTAGATTCAGGGCATCCTTGCATTTGAAGTAGTGAAATTGCATGATTCTTGGCATTTTTTGGTCTTCAGTCTCTTTTTCTCATTTTTTGAGAATCTTGATATTGGTGAGTTTAGTAAATTTTGGTACATTGTGCATATGGGAATGATAAATGTTTTCTCCTTCTCGTAGCATAGCTTTCATTGAAATGAAAAGATTGCATCTTCATCTCTTTGCATAACTTTCAAGTTGGTCGAAACACCATATTGTTCACGCCATTTTCCTTTTGAGTAACAACAACCATAAAATAAAGCGCTTATAAAAATTGATTAGACATTTTTATATTTTCTAGTAGCAAACCTACATTAGATTAGTCGTAGGGCTTTGGAATAGGTGTGAAAGATAACTTTCCAAAGCTGCAAACAAACATAGTATCTTTTGATAGGGAGAGTTAAATCCACTTACTGCATTTTGTCTTGGGAAGCCCTTCTCACACAAGGATCAATCACGAGGTCGCATTGAAACTGGCAGAGTTACTCGCCCTGCTTTGTTGGTCTTGGTGTAAAGATTATGTGTATTATGGGGGTCACTTGAGAGGTATACCCACAATGATGAGTGGAAGCCTTTCAATTTGATTTTGGGCTAGATACCCTACCCTTGCACGTGGATCGAACTGTCGACTGTTTACCCAGGAATCGTTGTAGTGATTGGTAACCTTAGTGGCCTATATCTTTAGGGTCTTTACACATGGTGACTGTGGAGGGGCAAGTCTTCATGGTACCTAGAATCGACGTTGGCCAAACTCACTCGAGCTCCTTGGAGGGTATACCCACAATTATGTGTGGGAGATTGCACCAGGGTGTAAGTCCATTAAGTAGGTCGTCAATGTAACTTTTCCACCCACTCTATCTCAACCCCTTCTTACTTTGTTTCCACGACGTTGGATTTCATCACCCACTAGTGTGTTCATTGTGAGAAGGTTTTGTTTGCTTGCTTTCTTACGAGATTTTTAGCATGTGTTGTTTGTTTTCCCTAGAGGACTCTAGATTGGATATTTATTTAATGGTGTCAGTTCCCAGAATGACCAATGAAGGAACCCCTTCTCCTGGGGAACCTTTTGTTTTTCCTTCTTATGGAAACATTGGTCCTCCTCACATCGCTACTTTGATCCTTCCAAGTCTCACTATTGGATTACTGGTATGGTTGTTTTCCACTCAAGTAATCCCGAATGTAGTTAGTGCTTCAGTCACAAGCACTTCCCCCCAAGAGAATCAACCTCATGTTGATCCTTCACCTTCTTCAACTTCTTCACTTGCAAGGTTTCCTTCCATTTCATCTTCTTCGTCGAGTGAAATTTCTGAATCTAGTAACCCGGTGAATAAGAAGAAGAAGAAAAGAAAGAATAAGAAGAAGAAAATTAAGCAAGGATCCAAACTTCCAACCACTGTCAAACATGTTGGAAAACAACCAGTTACTGTTAATCATGCTAGGAGTGTTGATGATGTCAAGATCACCCCAACAACTCGTAATCCCAAGTACCCTTGCAGGCTTTGTAAGGGTAGCCATCTTCTTAAGGATTTCCCTCGTCTATCCAAGGTTATAGAAGCATGGTCTACACATCCTCGCCAACCCATGTCGTTAGCCTCTGAACAACATGCTGATGAATTCCCATCGACTAGTCATGATATGGTTGGGAAGAATAAAAGTAGAGCCAAGTTCCCATGTATGTTATGCAAAGGGAGTCATCTAACTCATCTTTGCCCTCATATGGACAAAGCCTTGAAATTACTGGAAGACATGACTGTTTCATAGCCTCAACTTCTAGCTGCTTATCGCAAGATTTCTCTCAAACCACCTGTAGTTGATGGAATGATCAATCTGGTTCCCCCGTCAGTTAGTCTGGTTGATCAAGTGGTCAATCTGGTCACGTCCTTAATTGAACCAGTTGACAAATTTGTTGATCTAATCCCATCCTTGGTCGATCCCACTCTCCCTTTAGAGAGTGTTAACAAAGTGGTTGATCCGATCCCATCGTCTGTCGATACCACTCTCCCTTTAGAGAGTGAAACCCAAGCGGTCGATCCTTTTCCAAGCATTGATCCCATTCTCCCCTTGGAGAATGCAACCCAAGTGGTCGATCTGATCTTGTCATCGGTCGATCCTACTCTGCCGCTCGAGAGTAAACCCAATACTTCTCACATTTTTCTTGTTGATACAGACTTTGCCGTGTTGGGGGTATTCCTCCTTCTCCCATGAAACCCCCTCCAAGTAATGAGGCCATCCTTTTTAATTGGGGTGTCCTAACTGGACCTCGTCTTCCCTCTCACATTCCTTTCCATATTACAGTGCAAGTTTGTGATTGGGACATTCCTCAGACATTGATAGATGAAGGTGCATCTGTTAGCATTTTGTCCCCTTTTGCTTGGCAAGCTTTGGGTTGTCCTCAGCTTTCCCTGGTTATGCAAAATTTGTTATCTTTTAATAGAAGAACCAGTAAACCTTTAGGGACCCTTCCTCAATTTCCTATATCTTTGGGAGGGAGAACTGTCTTTATTGATGTCATGGTTGTCCAAGACCCCTTGGATTTTGCTTTACTCCTTGGGCGAGATTATGTCTATGCCATGAAAGCTATTGTGTCTACTCTTTTTCATGTGATATCTTTCCCTCAGGATGGATGAGTTGTGACTGTTGATCAAATTTCATTCATTGACCCCAACTAGATTGCCTCCCTAAATGGTTCTTATATGCAGATGGTATCACCCCTGCCACAGGTCAATTATGTGGCGTTTTCGCCCATGGCTTCAACTTCTGATGACTTAGATCCAGTAGTTGACATGGTGATCTCTTCGATAGGGTTGTTAGATCTTGATCTCTTTACTCCTGTCGCAACCCTCAACATGGTGTCCTTCCAGAGTGTGTTTCTTCCTTCCAGTGAAGACCTCTTGGAAGCCATGACCAAGTTTTGTCCCTTGACATGGTGTTATTCCAGAGCATTGTCCTCTTGGAATCCATGATCAAGAAGAGAGACTCTGAGGATAGTTTTTGCGTCTCTGTGGCAACCTCGTTAAAAAATGAAACAAATGTTATGAACATAGTTCTCGTTTCTGTGTCAAGCTCGTTAACAAATGAAACAATGGTCTAGGGATTATACCTAGAGTCACGAGCATAGTTCTTCTCCTGAGTCAAGCTCGTTAAAAAATGAAATAGTTTCCCCCTCTCTATTTGAGTCAAGTCCTTCGTCTAGTATTTGAAGCTTCATTTCATTCTCCTTTGCAATTAGATGAAATGAAGCTTGGGGGGCATTTTCCTTCGCCTCTGGACTTCATGCTGAAGTTGAGCCACTAGCTTCTTAAGATGGGGGCTAAGTACCAACCATGCGAATTCATGGATAATGTGTTGGGAAGTTCAAGCATAGTTTTTACTTTAGTTCAAGCTTGTGTAAAAATGAAACCAAGTTCAAGCATAGTTTTGTTTAGTTTTTAAGCTTATGTAAAAATAAAATCTATCCCAAGCATATTTTTTTTTTTTAAGCTTGCGTAAAAATGAAAACAATCCCGAGCTTAGTCTTTGTTCTTTCTCATGCTCGTAAATACATGAGAATAAGTTACCGAGCTTAAGATTTGTTCTTTCTCGTGCTCCTAAATACGTGAGAATGCAACTGAGTATACTTTTATCACTTTTTCGGACTCGTAAACGTTATACGAAAAAGGAACCCACTGGAGTTCCCTTTAAGCTCTTTTCAAACTCTCTAAACATGAAAAGATTGTCAAGTGACCTTGTTCTTTTCATGCTCATTAAAGTATTTGAAGAAAATGTTTGTTGAGCGATAGTTTATCTCTTTTTCAGTCTCATCAGGCTACTTTATGAAAAAGGAACTGAGAGAGTTCTCTTTAAATGTTTTTCAGACTCTCTAAACATGAAAAACCCCTGAGTTTTCTTTCTTTGGACTTGTAAAACAAACATTGAAAGGGCCATGTGGGACCAAACCACTCCTTCCTAGGGTTCGTTAAACATAATCTGAGGGACTCATCCGAAGGATGAGCTTACATTTCAAGCATATGTTATCCTCCTCAAGCTTGTGTAAAAATAAAGAGGTACTCGCCAGAAATGGTGGGGGGAAAAATTGGGAAAGAAATATGTCTAAACCTGTATTCCATGGAAGAGTCGTTTTTGAACATGACACCCTTTCACTCACCTTGTGTCTAGGTTGGAAAATACACTTGTCTCTTGATCATACTCCTTTATAAGATTACAAATTGGTCTCTGATCCCTGTTGTTGAGTCAGTGTTCCCAAGACAGTTGTTGTGTCATCAATATGTTCAAAAAGATGTCCAACGCGAAAAACCTTCTATTGCGTCGACCATTTCTGCAGTCCTTAAATCCTTCTATTGTGTCGTCCATCCCTGAGTCAGTCCTGGATCACTTTTTACTCTGATCTACATCAAATCTTGTTACCTGTTTCGTGTCATTGATGTAGGATACATTAAGGCCCTCCTATGATGAGTCTTTTCCTATTGACTTCATCTCATTATCGAGGAATTAGACTTAGAAACCAATTGGTACCTTGGAATTTGCATTCCTCAATGGCAGGTTTCCTCACTTTCGACAATGGGTTATCATTATTGACCCCTGATTGGGAGATTCCATCGAGTGTTCAACTTCAACTCATTTATTCAAATTCGTTGGATTGTACTAGAGTACCTTGGGAATCATTGACATTAATGGTGATTTCCCTCGCACTTGTTAATGATATACACTAATGACTGGTAATCAAGTGGTTTCTACCATGTTCGACTTCGACACGTGTATTCACATGGTTAGATTCATACTATAGAGTGGTGGACATGAAGACCCTGGATATTTTTTGATAGATCGAGGTTGCGTTGGAGTATATTCAGTGTACTTTTGCATAGATCCACATTGTATGTCTCGTGGCTATGTTAAAATTTGAGTCTTTAACACATATATCCACAGTGTATTTTTGGTGTCTATGTTCATATTTGAGTCATAATGGCATGGATCCACAGTGTATGTTTGGTGGCCATGACCTATCTTACTTGACATGGATCTTCACATGTCGACATTTATGCTCTGAGTCATTTGTATTCTGAGTATGGGAATGCCTACCTCAGTGATGATATATTATTGTACTATATTTCCTTGTTTGTTGGCAAGTTTTCGACTGACTGTTCCTTGTTCCCTCTACACACTCGACAAAGTATTTCAGATATCACTCTGTTCTAACTTCATACTTTGGGGGGCTCTCTGTTACACATTATTTTCATCATCCCTATGACCATTAATGATGTAAACCTATATGTTTCCTTCAGAGGGGTCAGTGGCCTGAGTTCCTGAAGAAGGAAGGGAGAAGAACTTTTCCTGAGAAAAGAAGTTGCATTTTCCTTTGTAAAAACCCTATAAAAAAGGAATTTCACAGGCTGCATTATAGCTAGGGTGTGAGAATGCCTGATTCTCGTAGGATGCATCATAGCTAGGTCGCAAGGAGTTTGCAGTATGCTCTATAGGTAGGGTGCGAGAATGCTTACATGTGGGAAAAATGAGCGTTTTCTCGAATCTTCTAGAAGGAGAAACTTCCATGGTGAGGTGGCATCTGAATGGTTTGGATCTTACTCACTTTCATGATTTAGTGGGATCATCCTAACCTCCTCACCTTATCCTCTTCAACTTATGAAATGAAAGGAGCTCTCATGGAGAAGGGATAAGTTTTTTTTGTCTTGGGATTGTTAGCTTGGTTAGAGTGGCTTTGAGATTTTCTTTGTCAAGATAGATTGTGAGTAGCTATCAGATCCATGGTCTCAAAATCATCGGAGCAAGAAATGTGTGGGAATGAAGGAAAGTTGGAAGGGACCTTACAACATCAAGGCCATGGTTTTAATCTCTCTTTCACATTTAATATGATACAGTAATATAATTATTTCCTATAAATATTGTTGCGTTTTATTGTATGATTCCTTGATCACATACATAGGTTTATATTGAGTTTATGCTATTACTATCACTTTGGTTGGTTGCGTTCTTTTGCAGGTTCATCAATGTATGAGTGTTGGAACGGAGCAAGGATGGCGATAGCGAGAGGAACTAGCATTTAAACGGCATGTCACCTATCCCTCTTTAGTTAGTAAATTCAATATTAAAACTTAAGGAAAGCATCATGTTCTGGTGTGTTTTGTTCTATATCTAGGTGGATCTAGGGAGATCAGTTAGTGTTCCCACCTACTAATTTATCCAATAACAATGAGTTCAATGCATAAAAATTAGTCAATAATGATTATTCAATCACTGAAAATAGAGTTTGGCTCATCTGGGCATGGCCTCCTTGAATGGTGGCCCTAAGCTCCATGGAGCTCTCTGAAACTTCAATGTAGCAAAACCTGCAATATAAATCTCAAAATGCCTTTGAAAACTATGCTAATGGATTTAGAACATCCAAAAACCACTAGCTGGTCTTTTTTGGCACCTCATTTGGCCAAAAACTGAAGAAGATAGGCATCCTGCCATTTTTTTCCTTCAAGCTTGTTGTCTCTGGTTCACCAATTTGCACTCCTGTGTGAGTAACCTAGCTCATGGGTGTTTCTCGTGCCTAAAACTAGCACACGTGCACATTCCTGTGATTTGTGCTAAAGTGTTGCACCGTTAGCGGACTTAGGGCCTTCATGGACAGAGGTGTTGGGTGCATGGGGGCCATATGGCCACGTCCCAACGTGATTTTAGGGCCTGTTGCTAGCTTCAATGTGGTTGCGACAAGTGTCGGGCACATGCGAAACAACCATTTGAATGGTTTCTGGACTCCCACGCAAGGTTGGTGGCGTGGTCATGTGGGAACGCGCATGTAACTGGGGGTTGGGGCTAAGCCCCAACCTGGATGTGCCCCAAACTATGCAATACACAAAATTAAATAAAAACCGGAAGGTATAATAGTAATAACTATTATGTGGGCACGTTGGCAGCCCAACCTTTTCCAAGTATTTGCATAGAGTGGGAGGTCTAGGGTTCAATCCCCACGGACTCCAAAATAATTTTAAACACCATAACCAAGGTGCCACGTGGCATCCCACGCCTGGGCCACGTCGCACCATACCATTTGCCAAAATGATGCCACGTGTCAGCAAATGATTCGACCATGCATCTGTCCAATCAACGCTTTCCAAATCAACACTTTCCCTATCATCACTAACACGTCACCTACCACATGTGAGGTACTTACCTACCACGACATCTGTACGGACTGTACAGACTGTACAGTCAAGAAAATTTTGCTTGTTTGTCAAAATGAATAGAATGTGATATCTCACTCATCCGATGTCCATTTGAACCCGTTAGAAGTGCGTTGGGTTAGTGAGGATGAGGTCTATGCTCCTTTCCATTTTGATGTGATTCCGAACACTTTTATTTTTGGGCTAAATTTTGACCCCTGGTCCAGATTCTGATCACACCTTCCCACTGAAAGGATTTTGGACCCACAAAAGATGATGATTATGTGCCTGAGCTTCAATACTCTTCTAGTTCCAATTTATATCAATTGATTCTACTTGAAAAGTATTTTTAACAATCACCTGGGTACCTTGACATACCTTGCACTACAACTAGTTATGTCCCTCATCCACTATTCTCTGGCTGCTTCTGACCCACTATTATCTTTGTTCTTGGAAAACTGTCAGCCTTCCCACTGAGAATAAATTCCCTCTTGCGAACTCTTGGTGTCAACACAATCCAATCTACAATGGTTGAAAAATGTTTTCCTGCGACATCTTGTCACAATCCAAGAAAACCATCAATCTTGAAAACAAATTTTATACAAGAATGAAAAGGATACCAACCAACTCTTTTGCTCTTCAAGAAATAACGGTCGCATCTTGTACTTCATAAAAGTACATGGTATTTTCCTTCATCTTGGTGTACTCAATTATCGACTTACAAGTCGACAAACACCATCGACTAAACATAAGTCGAAAACATGATCGACACAACATAGTCGTCAAGACAACATCGACACAAGTCGAGACTCATTTGAAAAATATAGGCATTCCAAAAGTCGACATTCATGATACACAACCATTTTACATTCACGAGTCACTCATAATGAACTGTCACCAAGTTCATTGTTTACACACATACAAAATCACATGCATGTGCATAGCTCTTCAACTCTCCTTCAAGTACAAACATAAGTACATAAACCCAAAAACATGTGGGTACATAAGAGCTGAAATGAAAATCTATATGGCTGCAATAAGTGAGTATCATACCCATCTTTTATATCATCCTCGCGAAATTGTGCAACAACAAGAATGCCTTCAATAGAAACACATTCTCATGCAAACTTGCATCATACAAGTTATGATAAACTGCTGCAACTTGTCATACTTTCAACAGAAATGCATACATAAGGCTGAAATGTGCATCTACAAATAGAGAAATTCAAGCCTTGTTCAAGAAATCTAACCATTTCTTACCAAGGCAATTCAATGGTGACTTTTTCTGCTAAACATCGTCTTCTTGTGAATCATCTTGACTCACATCAATGATGGAATCTCCTCTTCCATTCTTGCCAATATCTTTATCCATCTTCTTCTCGTGATGTGGATGAGTGGTTGGATGCAATGTCCAACATTGGTCAATGAGATGACCTCTCTTCTGGCAGTGAGTGCAAATCTTTTGCATCTTCTTTTCAAGTTGCCTTTCCTTGGAAAGTTTCCTAAATGTGGTCAATCTTTTCCAACATCTTGAAACATGATGGTTATCTAAACCACAATATGTACATGGACTTTTTATTCCATTTTTACATTCAAATTTACCATGCTTAACATAATCAAAAGCAACCGAATTACAAGAAGAAATATACCTTGAACATTCACCTTTATCACCTTCTTGAGGAGGTGAATTTGAAGAGTTACTAGCTCTCTTTTGAATACCAACAAAAATGTTCTTGTCTTGATGGCTGTCATAACTCTCTTGTTTCACACATTTACATTCATCTTGAACACACACTTTGCATGCTTGAGGGATTGAACTTGCAACAAAAGTCCTTGAACATTCACCTTTATCGCCTTCTTGAGGAGGTGAATTTGAAGAGGTACTAGCTCTCTTTTGAAGACCAAAAAAGATGTTCTTGTCCTCATGGTTTTTACAACTCTCTTGTTTCATATATTTGCATTCATCTTGAACACACACTTTTCATGCTTGAGGGATTGAACTTGCAACAAAAGTTGTTCTTGAAATCGTTTCCCTTGTCTCCTCAACTTTGGAATATGCTCCATCTTTCTATTAATATCCAAGACCACAATACTTGGGCCTCTCCTCAACAACAATAGTTTCAACAATGCCTTGTGCATGCTTGCCTCACCCTCTACCTTCATAGCCCATTTTTAACAATAACTTGGACCCTATTCCTCTAGTGTGATTTTCAAAAAAAACAAAGCATTCATCTTGAGAGGAATTTGAACAAAAAATAGCATTACATACCTCATGTTCATGCATGTTCATGCATGTACTTGGTAAGGTTTTCCTTTGCCTCATGTAGTTGAGTCTCCATCTCTTGCAACTTTTCAAGAAGCTGGTGCTTCTCCTCCTTCATGGCCATCAACTGCTCTTGAAGGACAATGCTCTCCTTCCTATCTTCCCACATCTCTTGCACCATATCTCTCATGGTTACAAACTTCTTCAACATCTCTTTTTCAAAGTAGTTGGCTAATGAAGATGTATGAGAACTTTCATGGTTTGAAGCTTCCTCCATCTTCGCAAGATATCAAACTTCAACACAAAACTTGCACAATAATACCAACAGCTAAATTTGTAGCTATCAATGGAAATCACATGAGAAAAATATGCTCTGATACCACCTGATCTGAAAATAGGGGGCTGACTTGTTTTTCTATGCAATCACCCTCTACTCCATTATAATAAACTTCAGGACCTTGCTCTATGTATTAGTTGTGAAAAATAAATTATGTGTCAAGTTTATGCTTCTTTTAGATGTTTATGTGTAGGTTTTTTTTTGAGAGGTTAAATATGTTTTTTAGATAAATACAACAACAAACATAAGTTGCAACAAATAATAACCAACAAAACTCACAACAATAACAACATGATAAAGGATTTCACCCCCAACTGGGCTACATCTCTTTGAGCCTCCATCAATGGACTAGGATCTTTGGGATTAGTTTTTCAAAGATTATTTTTAAAGCTTCTGCTCAACTCCAATGGATTTACTGATTGTACCATTCGGTTCAGAATACATAAAAACCCCAAAAATTACCATTAGAACTCTAAAAACAGACCATGGCTCATCTGGGCATGACCTCTTCTACTGGTGGCCTTGAGCTTCCCTGAGCTTCCTTGTGGAAAAAACATCTGTAAAAGTCCTCAAATGCATCTGAAAACTGTTCCAATGAATTTAGAGCATAACAATTAGTCAAGAATGACTATTTGGTCATTGAAAATGGACTTTGGCTCATCTGGGCATGGCCTCCTTCAACGGTGGCCCTAAGCTCCCTAGACTAAAATTTCAATGTAGAAAAACCTTCAATAGAAGTCTCAAAATTCCTTTGAAAACTATTCCAATGGATTCAAAACATCCAAAACCCCCTATCTAGGATTTTTGGGAACCTTATTTGGCCAAAAAATTAAGATGATAGGCCTCTTGCCATTTTTTTCCTTCAAGCTTGTTGTCTTTGGTTCGCCAATTTGCACTCCTGTGTGAGTAATCTAGCTCCTGGGCATTTCCCAAGCCTAAACCCAACACACACGTGCATTCTTGTGATTGGTCCTAAATTTTTGCACTTTTAACAGACTTAGGGCCTTCAAGGGCGGAGGTGTTGGGCGCATGGGGGCCATATGGCCACATCCCAATGCAATTTTAGAGCCTATTGCTAGATTGAATTTGGTTGTGACAAGTGTCATGCGCATGTGAAACAACAATTTGAACAGTTTCTGGACTCCCGTGCAAGTTTGGTGGCGTGTTCATGTGGGAACGCGGATGTAACCGGGGGCTAGGGATAATCCCCAACCCAGACGCGCCCCAAACTATGCAATACACAAACTTAATAAAACTCGGAAGGTATAATAGTAATAACTATTATGTGGGCACGTTGGTAGCCCATCCTTTTCCAAGACTTTGCATAGAGTGGGAGGTTCGGGGTTCAATCCCCACAAACTCCAAAATAATTTTAAACACCATAACCAAGGTGCCACGTGGCAGCCCATACCTGGGCCACATGGCACCATACCATTTGCCAAAATGATGCCACGTGTCAGCAAATGATTCGACCATGCATCTATCCAATCAACGCTTGCCAAATCAGCACTTGTCACGTTATCACTGACACATCACCTTCCGTGTGTGAGGTACGGCCCTACCATGTCAGCTGTATGGACTTTTGGCATATGATTATCTTCCTTCATCTCTCTACAATCTCGTGCTTTGTGACCAAGATTATTGCACTTGTAACATACAATATTTTGATCCATTAATGGGTCAAATGGATTATAATTTATGTTGACAGGTCTACAAACATTTCCATATCTACTATTTTCACCATTTATGTAGCTTGCATAGTTATTCCTTTCATTGATTCTACAATTGATTGCCTTGTGTCCAAAATTTCCACAGGTATAACAATGTCCAAGAAAGAAATTTTGATACCTAGGTGTAAGTGATCTTCTTTGTGGTGTGGTCCATCTGGGTTCATGATCCATTCTTCTGTAGTTTCCTTCATAATGATTGCTTCATACCTGATGGGAGAGGATCTTCTTGATGTCTCACTCCTTCTGAATTCTAATCTTTTATCTTATTATTCAACTTGTTCTGGAATGTTGGTTTCATCATTTTCAACTTCCTTTTCTTGTTTTATTGTCTTCAAACTATCATTGTATCCTAGTCTTGTCTTTTGTTTGGAGATCTTTGATTGCTAAGGATCTCATCTAATTTTTCAGTGCTTTTTTCAAACTTCTTCAACTTTTTTGTTGTCAATAGGAGCTCCCCTTTTATGTGATCCAATTATTCTTTCAGTTTCTCATAATATTCTAATTGTTTCTTCAATCTATTAATGGTCTTTTCAAGCTTGTAATTCTCTTCTTCACAACTACTCAATTCACCTTTTACTACTATGTTTGTGTTTCTAAGGTTTCTATTTTCAGTTTCAACATACTTCAACTTTTCAAGATTCTCATCTTCTTGTTCACTCTCTGCATTGTCTTTGTATCCCCTAAAGGAATCAAGGTTGGTTTCTTCATATGAATATTCTTCACAAATTATTTCTTCTAATTTAGAATTCTTGTGATCATCATCCTAGGTTTCTTGGGTTATGAAGAGGACTTCTCCTCCATCATTATCTTCTTCATCACTCTCATTTGAGGAGATGTCATCATCCTTGGAGTAGAAGCTATTTTTATTGTTGAGACTTCTCTTTTTATAGTAGCAATTTTCAACAATATGTCCTCTTCTACCATAGTTAAAGCATTTGAGAGGAGACTTACCTTTGTATCTTCCACTTCCCTTTTGGAACCTTATTACGAAATTTGCTATTTCTTCATCAAGGTCGTTATCCTTGTATTTTGTCTTCTTTATGGATTTAAAGGCTTCTTCATTGTTTGGCTGGTCACTTTCTGTACCTGTTCTCATTTCATATGCTTTAAGATACCCATGTAATTCATCCATTTTCATTTTGGTCAAGTCACTAGTTTCTTCAATGGTGGAGACCTTAGCATCATACTTCAAGAGAAGTGATCTCAACGCTTTTTGTACAACCAAGGATTCATCGATCTCTTCACCTAATCCTCTGATAGCATTAACAACTTCATCAACTCTAAGAAAATAGGTTGAAATATCTTCCTTTTCATTCATCTTCAAATTTTCAAATTCTGCTCTATGTCATTGAAGCTTGACCTGCTTAACTTTTGGATCACCTTCGTAGATGCTCTTGATTTTGTCCCATACATCCTTAGAATATCTACAACCCATCACTTTGCTAGCAATGGTTGGTGCCAATTCTGCTAGAATAACATGTCTGGCTTTTGAATTACAACTCATAAGCTTCTTCTCATTTGGATTGGTTGGAGCATTCTTTGGGATTACATAGCCATTTACAATTGATTACCAAATGCTTACTCCGAAAGTCGTTAGGTAATTTTTCACTCTATCACTCCAGTATGCATAATTTCTTCCATGAAATTTTTGAATCCCATTTGAAATGTGCTCATGGTCATCCATCTCTGCTCAGATTTTCCTTCCAGTGGTTAAACTATTCTGAAGGCAACCTGCTATGATACCAATTGTTGATACTGAGAGGGGGGTGAATCAGTATCAAGTACAACTTAAAACCTTTTTCAACTTATACTTAAACCATTCAATTATATCCAATTAGAAATGAACAATAGTATAAGAGTTACACCAATACACCACAATACACCATGCACAATATATGAGAAA